>VXBI01005319.1:22500-169115 GCA_013397375.1 Toxostoma redivivum
TGATTTTGCAAGGTGATAAAAACAACTACCAACCCAGACTTTTCATTTGCCTCAGAAGGAGGGAACTTCCAATTTCCTAGGGAACCCTACATGAAATACTTTGTTGTTGGAAGAAAACCTGATCAATATAATTATTTGCCTAGTTGTTTTAATAGGTGAAACAGCCAGAAGTGCCATGGGAATATGGGGAAGACTTCTGATCTCATGTTCATTAAGGTGTCCCTGAAAAAGTTTGGTGAGGGCAGTACTGGCAGTACTGGTGGTATACTGAGAACTGGAAGGCAGAATGTGAGCCCTGAGCCTCTTTTTCCTCTGATTTAAGAGGTACAGCTGTCAGATCTGCTTGCTTCTTTTTTTATTAGTATTTTGTTTTAGTGGGTGTGGAATCTGTAAAACTTCTGTAATTAATGTTTTCTTGTAAATGCACCAGATATGATATCAAAAAGCCTAGTGCCAAGTAATGGAGTCATCCATAAAACACAAGGACTTTGGCTGGAGCGTTGCTTTCATTGTGGTATTTAGTTCTCAACAGTTACACATGGAGCAGATTTTTTTTCCCTGCTCGTTTTCCCTGTCTCCTCCAGCTGTATCAAAGTCTCTGAGAGGGTGACCTGCCAGGACAGCTGCAGCCAGCAGGAATTAACAGAGCCAAGAACAAGATTTGTTAGGGCAGAAAAATGGAGCTTCTCATCACTAATCCCATGTGAGGAGCTCCTCCTCTGCCCTGGACACAGACTGCTGCAGAGCTCATCACACCCAGCCAGAGGCAAAACCTCTTTTCATTTTTAAAATTCTTTCCTTGGTTTTTTAAACAACTTTCCCATAATAATGAAATCTCCAAGTAGTTAGGTGGGAATGCAATAGGAGAGAAATAAAAGAAAATGGAGGGGAAGGTGAGTAAAATAATAGCTGTTGGCAGTCATTTTTTAAACCCTTTTGAATGCTTCACTGCATTTTTAAGGGAAATTTGTCTTTTTTGTTTACTTTTATTTGCACATATATGTAATTTTGTCATGAATGAGAGAATTCAATGAAAGCCTCATTTGAGAAAGTAATAATGTACACAATGTACCGGCAGGAAAAGGTAGACATTGGCCAAAAAAGAGGAATAAGTAGGAAACAAACTGTTCCACAGGAATGTTAGGACTTCAACCACAATTCAGTGATGAAAAAATTGTTTCTCTGGCTGCTGAGAACAAATAATTAAAATTTTCTGGGAGCTGCCGGTGAAAAATAGTATATTTCTTGATGTATATGTCAAAATCCAGCCCAGAACATGTGGTGTTCCTGTGGCTAATGAATTCTAAAGCAAAGCCAGGAGCTGGAAACACACAGAAGCTCCCCACTGCAGGGATCTTTGGCACCATTGTGTGCCTCTGTGGCTGAGACAATGGGAACAATTTTATGCTAATCAGCGGAAATAAAATGCAACATTTTGGTACAAGAGAAATTAGCTGACACCAGCACTTGAACTCTTCTAAGCAGACGTCTTGGTTTATAGGTTATAGAGGTGGGTAACGGTGTGAGGCACTTCAGACCTCATACAAGTTCTGGCAACTGCAACATCTCAGGGACTTCCTTATTTTGCCTTTGTTTTGTTGGGTTTTTTAGCAGCTAAAACATGCAAAACTTTTTTTTCCTATTGTTTTTTTTCTGGCTGTGCTGCCTTAAGCGATACAAACTGTGTCTTGCCTACAACAACTTATTTCTTTGCATGGAAGGATCTAGTACTTTCACATGCCTAGGTTAAATGTCTTGCTTAAGGGTACTTAAAAGTGATTGATAACAGGTCCTCAGAAAACAAATACAAAATCGGAGGCAGTGGCAGAGAGAGGTCAAAGGCAAAGGGCCAGTGGGGGTGAATATGGTCAAGGGGGTGACAGGCAGAGGAGGCTGCAGGAATGTATGTGAGGAGAAAATGTTCGAATGGATTGGCTCTAACCTTTCCAGCCAGTTCTGCTGCCAGGCTGGAGCTTTTTCTAGAATTTTATAAACCCCTGGCTAGCACATGGGAAAGTATATTAACTGAATGTTACACATCAGCAGGCTGTGCTGCACAAGCATTGAAGACACACACACATACAGA
The DNA here is from genome assembly GCA_013397375.1 of Toxostoma redivivum. Lineage (NCBI taxonomy): Eukaryota > Metazoa > Chordata > Aves > Passeriformes > Mimidae > Toxostoma > Toxostoma redivivum. The sequence goes on from VXBI01005319.1 coordinate 24,587, forward strand.
TTTATATGGGCTGCTTTCCTTGCAACCAAACCTCTTCTGCACAAAGAAATAGTGAAATAAGTAATTCAAGGTATTACTTGTTAGAATTTTTATATATATACTGCTTTTATTGGGATTTCTGATTTTGGAAGGAAAGATGAGCAGGAAATGTGGGGTCAGGACATTGGAATGGGAGCCTGAACAGTCAGATGCTGCTGTTTCTTTGATTAAAGTTACCCAACTTCCATGAAACCAGGACTCCCAATGCATCCGCCTCTGTTGGAAATATGGTTTGTCTAACAAAGCCTTTCCTGGATAATTTGCATTAGCTTGTGTTGGAGTGTTTATCACTAGTGTTGTTTCATGGCTCAAATAGTGTAGAAGTGCTTTGATTACATGGTAATTAACTATATCTGAATGTCCAAATGAATGCAGGTGTCCAGCCACTGGTTTTGCATCTGGTACAAGAAAAAAAAATCAGAATAGCATTTAAAAATTCAGGCATTTTATGGCAAAAGACAGGCTGCCTGAGAACACCACAGAGACAGTGAGAATGCAGTTTGCAATACTAGCACCCAACAATGTCAGTGGAACTGGTTGAAAAAGAACCTTAAAACACATGGAGCATTTGTGTACAGTCCACTGGATTCAAAGGGCTTTTTTCACAAAAGCAGAAGTCACTCTTCTTTTTCTTGATTTATCAATAAAATAGGAAACAAACTGATAAGCAAAAGGAAAAAATGTTGGTATTACTCACACTAAAAAGAAATTAAAAAAAATTATCAAAACCATGCCTTTCAAAAGTATTTTTGAATAATTGTTACATGCTAAAAAACAACTTTGTAGACACTAAAATAAAAAGAAATTTTTTACACTAACAAGTAAATATTCTTCAAATAAAAATTCTCGTTCCATGTGTTTGATAAGCTCTGAGCAGGAGAGGATTTATACCTCTGTAGTCTAAGCCAGCCTGGATTTTGCAAGACCACAGTTCTGATTGTGGGACAATAAATAAATACCTAGGTATATCTAACAGTAACTTTGGAAATAGTGACAAGAGACAGTTTTTCTCTGACACTCAGGTGACCACAAGCAAGGCCCATAGAAGGCACGAGATTTTAGAGATGACATCTTAAAGATGAGAAATTCTTTGGTTGCAGCCTGTGGGGTTATTAAAGACCATGTCACACCTCTCACCCCCGATCAAATAAATGAATGGTATCCAATTACTCCTCAAGTAAAATCTTTATTTTTTGATGCTTTGGCTGACTTGTTCAGGACTTTATCCTGTATGGGAGTAGGTCTATTTATTTTAAGAGGAGCCTTCTTTGTACATCAGATAGCCTCAGGTGCTGGTGTGATAGATTTACCATGTTCAAATGTTTCTTCCAGTCCAACAGAGTTTAGTAGGATCAGAGGTGATGGGCTGGAAGTATGTTCATGTTTATATTTTCATATTGTGAAATTAATACTATTGAGAAGTTTCTTAAGTTTCCCATGCAGATTAAGGATTAAACCTTCAGGATTAAATTTTCATTAAGCAGTTTTTACATACCAGTGAGTTGTTATTGATACATGAGAAATGCCTTTGGTAGCTTGGGTTGTTGAGTATGGGATTTTAACATTATTTTCTTTCTTTAGAGAAATTGCTCATTTTTTTCCCATTCACTTCATGTGAGACAACACCAGAATAAGAATGCTATCTGTAAAAGCAGTCACATCCTCATTCTCCACAAACTCTCTGGAAGAAAAACACACCCTTACTTACAGAAGAGTAGAAAAGAATCTACAAATCCTTGAGGTACATTTGGCATAACACAGTGATGCAAAGAGGGAAGAATTTGGCCTTTTTACAGGCTGAACTACGCAGCTTTTGTGCCTGCTGCTGCACAGAAGTCTCCAAAGAATGTGCAAGGTCTGATGTTTGACTTAGGGAATGGTGAGTTCATTTGTCCCCATTCCTGTTCTAGGATGCAGCAAAATCTTTCTGGTCCAAAGCTGTATGTAAACAGATAAAACTACCTCTGCCTTCTTAAGATTTGAATTTTACTCTACAGTCCACATTTTCTAGTGTCAAATAGTGAGAGGAACAGAGTAAGAAAAAGTATAAGGAAAGGGCAAGGTCAGGAAGAGAAAGGAACGGGGATAAACATGAAGCTTCCACATTGCTTCAAAGTAAATCTGTCTCTCCCTGCTTTTTTAACCTTTTAATCTTCCTTTGCCATCCCAAGGCTCTGTGAGTTTATCTCAACCAGGTCCCTCACACAAATCAAGACAGGCTTTGTATGTTAAAGAGGTGCCAAGGAGCTGTTTGCTCCTCCTAACTGCCTGCCTGCTCAGGGAAGGTCTGCTGGGCCTCCTTCCCTCTGGAACAAAAAGTGATGGATGTGGCTACAGAAGCATATGTGTGCAGGCCTTCTGCATCCTGCTTTGTCAGCACTTGGCTCACTAACACAGCTCCTGGTGACCTTAGAGTCCTTCAGGCAACAGCAAAAAAAGCTGTGAAATACACAGCTCATTTTTTATTTACTTGCAAGTATTGTAGTGCAGGAGAAGTTATGGGTACAACAACAGAGGTGAGATGCGAATTTTCTTGTGCTAGTTCATTACAGTATTACAGCTTTGCCAAAAAAAAGGAAACTGCAGAGGACAAATGAATAATCTTGATCTCTTATTTATGGTTGGTTTTCATGTGATACTAAGAAATTGCAAGAGCAAGAACTGACACTTAGAGAAGAATCTCTTTTGATGTAGGATATCAAAATACTTTGTGTTCAGTACCATTCTTTTCAGGGCTGCTCCGAGCCTTAGAAGAATTGCCACTTTTGCAGTCAAATCCAAGTAACATCTGCTCTATGCAACCAGTCAATATTGTGGAAAAGTTCAAAGAATGAAGATCATTAGTAGTGTCAGCTTTACAACCAGAAGGTAATGGCATTGAAGTGAGCAAGTATAATACCCAACAATACCAGGCTCATTAACCAGTGATTTATCATGATGAAAAGACCTGTTTAACCTTTAGTCTTCACATGCTTTCTGTTTTTAACAAAAAGATCTATTATTTCTAGTTGTCAAGTGATAATTTGTGGGTTGTTAAAGGGATGTATTAAATTATACTTTAAACTATTATGCACAATTACACGAATATTGCTTTTGCAATGGTATGAGTTGATGCTAAAATTATTTTTATTTTCCCCTCCTCTTTTTATTTTGGTCATCCATTTGGGAAATGAAGTGATGGCATTATACGTATTAAGGATACCACTATGTGACTTTTAGGCAAGTTAAACCAAATTTGATGGGTGCAGCAAGTGAGAACGTTTTTCATAGAAGTAGCAAAATCCACATAAAATATTTTGAGTGTTTTATATACCAGGGCAGAAAGCTTGTTCTTACCTCTACATAAAGAGGTGTGTGGAGCTAACTGTCCCATAAAATTAAGTTTCATTTACCCCTATGTTGGCTTGTTTCATTAAGTAATATTTTTTTTTTTAGAGAAAGCACTGCTGATCTTAGACAGCTTCTGGCGGTTGCCATGTAGCCTTTTCTACAGAAAAGCAGGCAACACAACTTATTCTGAACCAAAATATCTGTGCCCTGCAAGCAATAAGCTTATTGGAAAATGTCATTGTATCAAAATGTGGCAAACTGTATGGTGATTTTTGTGATGTAGAAAAACATCCATCACAGGTTGGAAAGTCCCTGAGACCCATTTCAATCTAATTAGATGATTTGTGATCTAATTCAGACTTACATTTCAGGTCACTGTGAACATCATATTATCTCCTGTCTAGTTTCACTTTTTTTCTCCCTATCTGGTTCTCTGTCCACCCTTAGTATACTGCAAGGATAAATTGATAACTGATTTAGTAATTCTCCAAATATTTTTGTACACAAATAGATTCTCACCTAAGCTGCACAAACAGGTAAAATAAAATGATTGTGGGCTTCCCACCTGTGTTTTATGTCTACATTTTGAACATCATCCATCCAAAGGTATTGATGTTTCATATGCAAATTTGAGAGAAATCAGCATTTAACAAGTTAGTAGGAACAAAATGAGAAGGCTTAAAACGGTAGTTGAGACATCATATACAATATTCAAAATGAACAGTTAGGAAGGATTTTCTGATCTGTAATTGTGATTTCTCAGTTGAAGGGCAGCTTGGTAATTTACAGGCAATGCAGTATTTGTAATAGAGTTCTTCTGAAGTAGACATTTAATTGTAATACTTTTGAAATGAGCAGAGATGTAAGATGTTTTCTTTCCCTCCAACTTTAACACAGATTTTAATAAATTATTGAGAAAATGTCTAGGTACACCTTTTTAAATAACAAAGAGTCTGCATCTATAGATCTCTGTAGGTACCTTCTTTCTCTGCTTACCTACAATACTAACATATTGAGCTCAGTTTTCTACTGTTTGTGGTGTAAATTTTTAGGCAGGACACTGAGAATGTTTCATTCTTGGTGATGCTGATTCTCATCTTCTTGATGATCCCTTCCAGGCCTGAATAAACATTTGGAGATGTACCACTTCCTACCAATTTGACTGTAAAATAATCTTGGTTGTCAAGAAAATATTTGAAAATCTTGCTGCATTTGAGAAAATGTTTGGACTGAAAGTAAGTCATAATGATATTTTTTTAATCCAATATTTTAATAGAACTGTATTTGTTCATATTTCTGGAGTGCTAGCTTTGTTATTCTCATCAATTTGGTAAAAATCAAATCTTTTGTCTTCCTTCTGCAAGGTGACCACACCAAGCACCATGGTGAGAGGGTGAGGTGAGCCTCCCTTGCTTCTTGTATGTGGTGCCTCACTGTGTATTAAATAAATATTCAGTGAGATAGGAAATGAAAAATAAGCCTTGAAGGACCTCACGATTAGGACACTGGTCTGGGAGAAAAGACACTCCTGATGCTGTCTTCAAACACATGTTCTCTTTATGCATGATGGAAATGCAGTAACATGAGAGACTGCAATCAAAAATCAGAGCATCCGTGTCATTGTCTGTCCTGGTGCCTTCAGAGATTTTTGTAGAAGCACCTCAGGGACTTTCTTGCAAGTGAAGGATTGAGTGATTTACACACCAGGGCTGTGGACAAACATCAGTCAGGATTTCTCTGAATACATGCTTTCTCTTAGTTTTATATTTTTTTAACGTATGATTCATTCTAAAGGATTTAAATATTTTCCTGAATGTTTTTTGATATTTCTATGGTTTACGTTTGATTAGGAAGCTAAAACCCCGCATGAATCTGAACTGTATGGTTAATATCAATTGGACTGAAAAGTCTACCGTATACATACTTGAGAGGATCAAGCTCCTAACAGAAAACAGTGCTTTTACAAGGATTATATCTCAGTACTTTCCCAAGAATCTTGTAACAAATGTGGATCCTTCCCTCTCTAACCAGCAGTCCCTGATTTCTGCTGTTGCTGCAGGACTCAGCAGATTGGGTTAAATTCAAGCCTCAGAAATTTTACCATTGACTCCTATAGGAGCAGAGTCTCAGCTTTTGTGTCCACTGCTGTCTGATGGGAAGGGGAAGGGCAGAAAGACAGACATCTCTGAAGGGAAGAAAACACAACTTCTATATTTTTTTTCCTTTTTGACTTTGCAGTTATAGGATTTGAGCAATTGACTGCAATATTTTCAAAAAAGAGAAGTGTCTCTGTCTCATGGTTTGCAATTTCGCTTAAAATAGAATTTTCAATACATTTTAGCCTGTGGAAAAAGCCTGCAGGGCAAAATGTGAATTTGCTTATAATCTTCCTTTAAAAATGTGGAAAATACCCAAATCTTTCGTTTGGCTTTCAAAAAATTGTGAATTATGTGTTTATGAATGCTCACAGGGAGGGAGAAAAAGGAAAAAAAGAACAAATGAGAAGAATTTGATAGGTTCAGCTTTCGTTTGCAACTATTTGTAGCACTCTAGTAGTGGCCCCATAACAGTTTCACAGCTGTAACAAATATCTGCTGTTCTTGGGTTCCATTTTGTGCATTCCTGTTCTGCATGGACCAAACATTTCAGGGTATATTATCTCAGAGATACCTCACATGTATGTTCTGTCATACCTGGATGGAAATACACACTCCCAAATCCTGTGAAGAGACACAGTGTTTGGGGTCAGAAGCAGCACAGTAGCAGGACTGTTTGGAAACTGGAATGTAGCTCAAGCTTTGTCTGGACTTTTCTTTGGGGTTGTCTATCCAGTTGGATGGACTTCTAATAATTTTGCAACAGTGAAAAACGGATATTCTAATCTTACCGAGGAAAAAAAATGTGTTGAAGAGTTGATTTTATTTGGATTTCAGCTATTTTTGGTCTAACAAACTAAAGCAGTAGCATGAACAGGAGCAAAGGAAAGGGACTGGAAGACTAGTGACTTTGAAAGAAATGCTGAGAGCTTAGAGGCAGCACAGGAGCACAGAGCTGGCTCCCTCAGCAGCTTACACACATCCTGCAGTGTATATCCACACACATTAAAATGCGCCTGCTCTCAGAACCGGCTTTCTCCACTCCCTCTACCCTGCTCCCCTCCCCGTTCTGAGTCGCCTAACAAAAGATTTTTGACAAAAGAAATTCTTCCTGGTTTGTAAAACAGTTGTGTAAAACTTGGACTGTAAAGCCACAGCTGAGTGCTTTAATGTGGAACAGTTGGGAGGGTGGGGAATGGCTGGCAGGTTGGGACAGGACACAGCAATGGTGCCCTTATTCTGTCGAGGCTCTACTTAGTCACACCACCTGCTCCCCCTATTCTTTCAGAGGCAAACCAGTCATGACAGTATGAACAGACGGATGTTTAAGCTCAATACCTTGGACACACTGCAGCAGACGGAGTAAGGGGAGCTAAGAAAAGATAAATTAAGTGATCAATAAAGATAAGGGACCTGTTTAGCTGTAAATGGTGGGGACAGAGCAGCAGAACAAGTGGTGAACGTGTGTTAAATAATGCAAGTGTGTCTGTGGGCACATGCAGGCTCCCCAATATAAGCCCCTTCCAGAGTCAGTAATGCTGTTTGGTACTGGCTGGAGGGTGAGGAAGGGGAAGAGAAAGGGGGCTGTGTCCAGGGCTGAGCCAGTGACCCATCTGCACCTCTCACCTTTGTGATAGCCAGGAAAGAACAGTAAGGAGCAATGAAGTTCTGATAGAGAATCAGTAACTGTGCTTTGACAGCTGATTGACAGTTAAGTGATTCAAAAATTTGGACTTATTTTAATCAGCTATCAGTCAGGAGCAATGTTTTGTTCTGTCCTTTTGCTCAGTATAGCAAAGGTCTTGATTTCAGGTTCAAACTTCTAACCCCTTCTCTTCAATATCTAAAAATCCACTTACAATCACTTCCCATGACAATTGACCTGTTGGCAGTTACAGAAGATGCCACTGATATAAATAATCATGGACAGCCCAAATGAGAGTTGGTTTTTAATATAAGCATGTCTCAGGTTCTTCTCTAAAGACAGAAAAAGAGGTGCTTTTCTCTGTGAAAGACTCAGGGTTGATGCAATTACACTCATCACTGCCATGTAAGTGGTGTTTCTTATTGAGTCAAGGGAGCAACCACTCTGTGTTTAGCCAGGGGAAACCCTGGAACAAGCACAGGCACAGGGAAGGTGATACCATGTGTTGTAAGTTTATAACTTTGCCAAGGTGCCTTGTTCCTGTGCTTAGACCACCAGTATCACCCACTTATTCAGGAAATTGCACTTTAGGTACTACTGGTCATAGAATAGTCATCCAATTAGTAGGGCCCCACAACAATAATGTAGTCCAATGTCCTAAGAATCAGCAAGCAAGGTGTTCACCGGACTGGATGTTTTTTACACTCTCAGCTCTCACATTATGGTCCAAAACCCAAGGAATAAACCCCACTCCATTAAGGTGATCAAACATCTTTCCTGCTCATTGTTATCCCATTATGATTACAGACATTGTAATTCTGTTTAAATAGATAACTGCCAAATGACATTAAATTGGTTATCTTATTACATAGGTCCCTATATACCTCCCATCCTTTCCATTATTTTATTTGTATACCTGCTATGTAATGCTAAAACAATGATGTTGTAGAATAAATAGTAAAATGCTGGGAGTTTTTCAGGTGTCACTCACCAAAATGTCCCAGGATGTGTAAAATGAATTGTAGTGGTACAATGGGGCACAAAATCTATTTCCATGTTATAAGGGTATATTAAAGTCTATTCCTTTTCACTGCAGAATTAAATGCAGACCCCTACAAGACACTGTTAGGTAGGCAAAAGGGACAGGGAGATAATTCAAAGAATTTAATCAGCCTTGGTGATGGCTTGTAAGTGCAGCTGAGCCTCAGCTGTTCTCCCAAGTATCATCCTGAAGTGACACTTAGATTTTTGTTTTGGAGCTGAAATGTTTCTCACTGAGTATCCTCCACAGCTGACCCTGTGCAGCTGTGGGGACTTGGGCAACAGGAATCCATTTCCTGAGGGGAGAGGGGCCAGCACAGCTGCATGGAGACAACTGTCAGGGCTGGGTGGTTCCCATCAGTGGGAAGGTGGAGGTGTCCTCTGCAAACCCTCCAGCATTTCAGGCCACTGCAAGTCCCAGGCAGCAAGTGACAGGACAAGGAAAGGGACACAGGTTGCACCAGGGGATGTTTACTTTGGGTATTAGGAAACATCTCTTTGCTGGAGGGGTGTCAAGCCCTGGAACACAGGCTGTCCAGGGAAGTGGTGGAGTCACCATCTCTCAAAGTGTTCTAAAGATGAGTTGGACTTGGGGACATGGTTTCATGGCAGGCTTGGCAGTGGTGGTTAGACTCAATGATTTTAGAGGGCTTTTCTAACCTAAATGATTCTGTGATTCACAAATACCCCCACAAGTCTGTGGCAGTACAGGTTTGCCCAAACTGGGAAATTTCCTGTGCTGCAGGTAGTGCTATTGCAGCCTTTCTCTGATGGCCACCTCACATGACACAAGTTCCAGTGAGACCTTGCTGCTTAAAGGCTCCCATTTGGAGGATCCCTTTATTTTTTCTGTACACTGCTTTTACTGATCATGAGAATTCCAATATAAAAATGGAAAATGAAGATAACCTGGGTAATGAGCTTTCTGCCCATTTTAGATGTGAGCCACAGGCTCTTTAGGGATACCCAGTTATATGCCAAATGGAAAGCTGGATAAATGTTTGGAATTACTCCAAAAACTGTGAGAGTCAGTGTTTTTGGGCTAATGTCCAGATAGAGTTTTTCATTTCCCCCTAAATGAGAGAGTGGAGCTTTCTTTCAAGATGTTTCTTGGCTGCCCAGAATCCCAGGGCTCAGCTGTGCTTTGGAGAATAGCCTAGGCTGGATTTTGTAACAGTATTTCCCCTCTTGTATTTTAAATGGTGTTTTTGGGGGGTTGGTGGTAGAGGGAGGAAGTATGAAACAGAGTAGGCCTGAGGGAAAGAACAGCTTCTTGCAGTTTATTAACCCCCCATACCATGTCACAGCAGTGTAGGACATGGATGGTGATGCTGACTAGAAACACAGTAAGTTGTCAAAGATGGCAGAAATTAAAATTATTAGCAAATATCTTAGTGCAAGATGTTTCCACTTTAAAAGGTGAGTTCAGTCTTCATGTACAAAGGTTTGAAGTGAGGAGAAAAACAACCCACTGCCCTCATTCTGTACTTCATTCTCTCATTATTCACGAGCAACAGAATAGACAAAGAGATGGCAGCTCAGTGAGAGTCAGGCCTTTTCCTAGTTTATGAATTGCACTTGTTAAGCTTAAGCAAACAGTGAAGATTTTTTTAAGGTTCCCAGAAGTGATGTTGAGATGTCTGCATGTGTGCTACATAAAAGTGACAGGAGAAGGTTCTGTACAGGCAGTGCATTAACAGCACTGGGATGAACATGGGCTGGCTGAACACTGAAGTTTTATTAGCATCTGATCCTTGTGGATACAGCAGGATTTCAGCAGCAGGCAACTGCTGTCTGCTTTGTGCAAAAAGAACTTAGTCTAACCACATACCCACAAACTCCATAAAACAGATTTCTGCTTTGGTAATTACCTTGATACATTCTCTGATTAATGGTTTTTATCTGTGGGATTATCATTCATGATGGGCCTGGCAATAAAACTGTTTATTTTTATGAGATATTTTGTAAATCCAACTCCAAGAACAGCATGACACATTAGTGTTGGTACATCAGCTAAATGTGCATGCAGCACCATAAGATGATTCAAACAAACAACTGGGAGCATTATTATGTGCTCTGGAATTTACCACAGTGCAGCCAGAGCATGATTCATTTGGCAGCCCTCTCCTACAGCTTAGTTCAGTAACTTTAGAAACCTGCTGGTCTTTCTCCTTAGAGAGTCAGCTTGATAGTAAGGTGCATCTCATGAATAAAGTGTGTGATCAACAACAGCAATCATCATCATCACCATCATCTACTCCAAAGACATTGTGAATTCTTAAATAAAACATGTTGAATTGAATAGGTGCTGAACTCCCTTCACTTTGGGGCACAAAAATATCTTTGTTTTCCCTAAAGTAAGTTAATTAATTTAAGTGGTTTATTTTCTCGAATTCCATGAGGTGTGTGTTCTGGATTTCAGTTTTTATTTTCTGGAAAGGCACATCCATAGCAGGGCCTGAGGGATTTCCTCCAGTGAGAGGACTACAAGACCCCTCTGTCATCTACAAAAAATGTTCCTTTCAAAGGAACATTTAATTAACAGAATGATTATGTTTAGTTTTGGGTATGAAAATACTTCATAAAAAGAGAAAGGATATGCTGCCTGTGGGTATTGTTTTTATTATTTTGAATAGCCACATCTTCATACAGCTTCATACACATAGTGATTTTCCAAAGTTTTAGCTATCCTGAACGAAAGAAAGCATCCTCCAAATCATTGTGGAAATGATGTGGACCTGTTAAATGTCTGAATTCTTCCCCCTATGTAAATAATGTCTGTTAATAGTGTTTATTGCATGTAACTTGTGCCTTAACACCCTGCCAAGCCTATCACTGGCACCAGACTCCCCAGAACTATTTAGTGTGTTTTGTTCCTGTTGTGGCTGAAGGTACACTATTGGCACTATGGGAGAGACAGGCTTGCAAATTTTTCTTTTACATCATTGGTCACACAAAGTGATTACTCCAGCTGTACAAATAATGTAGGAAATGGATTTTTTTTGCATTAGAATTATGCAAGCCCAGCAAATAATCCCAACAATTGCTTCTTAAGTCAGTGAAATTTCAAGCCATTCAGTTTACTTGTAAGGAGCTCACAGCTTCTTTGATGATGGGGTTTGTTAAGCCCAAATGTGGAGAACTAATAAAATAATAAAAAGGCTCCAGAGGTGTTTATAGATTTCAATTATCTCTTACTTTCTCTCCCAGGACTGGGCTGGGCAGGATTGTGCTGCCCTCAAGTAGCACTTGAGTCTAGGCTGTATTTTATGCTGGCTGTCTCTGAGGTTTCTCCTTTGTGGCTGAATCGCCTTAGTGTGGGCAGTGTACAGAGGTGCTAAGGGCTTGCCTAGACAAAGCACCAGGCTTCACAAAAGCAAGGGAGCAAAAGGAAGCAAAATTGAATCTCTAGCACCCAGCTCCTGGGCAAACAGACAAAACTAATGGATCCACTCTTGCTCCTCCCATCCAATTACTGTGATCCAGTAGAGAGAATATGGCAACATCGGTTCACACAAACTCTAATGCTCTTAATCCCTTCCATACATATAAACCTCACATTCAGCACCGTTACTTCATTATGGAGCCACCCAGGCAGCCGGAGCGTTGGAATGGACCCACCGGCTGCAAAAACCTGCCTCCTTCAGGTTTTCATCAGCTAATGAGGGATATGCAAATGACAAGCTTATGGGATTATGCCTTGTCTGACAGCAGTGCTCCTCACAGCCATGCAGTACTAATACAGGTGTTAGTAAACTGGTTATTAGGCGCTGCCTAATTTAGGCCCATTCAGGCTGGGACCGTGCTGGCAGCCCTGCCATTTGTACTGGTGTTTGTGGCCCAGTAGGACATCTATTAGGGCTGTGGTGGGTCCAGGCAAACCCCTTGCTGCTCGATATGAAGTTAATAAATCCGGTTGGTTTGGTCTTTAGCCGTACACAACAACCCAGGACTGACACCGGGAGTTCCCCCTCCACCCCAGCTGCCTGGGAAATTGCCACAGGAGGGCAAGGGGGAAGTTTAATTGACAGTTACTTAACATTTATATGAACTTCTCACATGCTTTGGAATGAAATGTAAAGCACAGAAGTATGATTAACCTATATCTTCCTTTGGTCACAACCAGCCAACTTTCTCTTCCATGAAAAAACATGCAGCCCAGAAATATGCAGTGAGAACAAAACACACTGTGTGTGTGGATGAGCCATCTCTCTGGGGTCTTGGTCATTTCAGTGGTCCAGTGTATTTTTCTGCTGTTTAATTTTTCTCATTCAGCAGTATTTCTTTTAAAAGTTCATTCACTGCACAAGCAATTCTGCATTGCAGGGTGTTTACTCACCAGGTTAGTGGAGAAAAGTAGAGTGACATCAGTAAAGTTTTCACAGACCAGAGCACACAATGTGAACACTTTGTTAACTGATATCCCTGCTACACGTTTGTCTAAAACCTCCTAAAATACAGTCTTCACATAAACAGCAAATATTCCATGCACATAAACAAAGGTGCCAAGCCTTTAGCAATTTTCATTATTTCCCAAAATGACTTTGATGGAAACCAAGATAGGAGTAGCAAATAATTTCAAGGATCTCCACTTTATAAACAATGAGAAATAGAAGCATTGCTGCTTCAGCCTAGGAGGAACACAGAACATAGCAGAAATCTACAAGAACATCATCTGTCAAGTGCCAAAATTGATTAGAAGATGCCCAATGAATTACAGATTTTATCTCTTCCAGTCAGCAGAGGAAAGGTTGTATTTTAAAGTAAATCTCTGTTTAAGACCCATTCGAGGATTTTGCTAAGAAAGATGTGATGTTGTGGGGGCTTCTTTTTATTACAATAGTAATACCTCCAACTGCACTATTCTTCATTTAAATACTACTTAAAATTGAAGGACCTCATTCAAGTATTGAGCTGTTCTAGTAAAAGCCAGAAATTCAGGGGTACAGGTAGCTTTTAATGAGTTCAAAGCTTTGATTTTATCTTTAAATTGATTAAGTTGGAATTGTCATCTTTCTACATTGGGAGTTTCAAACAAAGGCTTAAAGGGCAAAGTATTCAGAAGTGAGTCCACGAATGTCAATAAGCAAAGCCTCTTAGGTTTAATGCCCACGTATCCATTGTTCTGTGTTTGCTCTGACTGACCCTAACTAAATGTGTATCTTTAGGGCAAAGTTCTGTGCTGAACTGTTCTTGTGCCTTTCACTTTCAGATGTTTGAAAACCAAATAGGGGTCCAAAATTTGAAAATTCAGATCAATAATCAACCTCTTGAATCTAAGGGTTCTAGATAAGTGAGGCTGGCTCACCTGCTCACACATCACCTGTATTAAGGTTGCCTTGCTCTCCTGGTTTGCAAACTGTAACCTGAGGTGTTCTGTGAACACTGTCCTATCCACCTTTTGCTTGGGATAACCTGTTGCTGTGGGTAATGAGGTTGCCTGTGACACACTGGATCTTGTATGAGCTAAAAAGCACTGATTAATGGATGGGGAAAAGCTAGACATAATTGAATGGTTTAAATGGAGCATGTATTTCTGGTTTATTTATCATTCTGTCACCCTGCTCTTTGCCTGCCTCTAAAATAACCTGGAGGATATGATCAGGAGAATGTGGATTGTATTGATTAGGCCCAATGGAGTCCTGATGATGGAATGTTGTTGTGTTATTTATAGATAACAAAAGAATAATTTCTATTTATCCTTATGCTTTGTCATAATGATAAGCATGTTGTTGCTTCAGACACCAAGAAGGTAAGGAAAGTTTAGCAAGTCTGGACCTACTCAAAATCCCAGAAGCCAGAACCCCTGAATGCTCACAATGAACATAAATCCTCAGAAAGATTAAGAAATTCTTTAGAATAATGGAAACAAAATCTTTTAATATTTCAGTTATCAGCAACACCTCCCAGTGCTGATAGCTCTGTTTTAGTTGAGAGCTGAGAAGGTGAAGGATACTAAATTTATGAAATGCATCACATCATACCTAAGTAAAAAGACATTGCAGGAAAAAAGCCTACTTGTACTTGGACAGACCATATCAGAAATAGTGTTTAGACATTAAAGAACCTTTGATTAGTTAACAGCACTGGTAGTAGTTGCCATGAGTGGGAGCAAAAGAGTTGTTTCTAAGAGTGTAGTTACACAATAAATTTTCTCTGTGTTTCTTTTTTATCTCTTGCTTTTCTTTTTTCCTTTAACACACTTTTCTTCTGGCACCTTGAGGAGAGTGCATGCTGCATCTGAGAAGAAGGTTGCACCTTCATTGGTCAAGAAAGTATAGCAATGCAATTCAAAAATGAATGTGTGTGTGAAAAAGTGTCTGTGCTGTAGTGGAGAGAAACACATGGGATATGAGGATGAATACATGCTGAGGGATGAAACAGTGACAGTAAAAGTTAAATGAAAATTTAAATAAATTAAGAATCCACTCATGCTGGTTTCCACTGGCTGACAGAAGCAGCTGCCAGGTGATGTGCTGTCAGCACTTAGGCAGTTGCCAGTCTTGCATCCCAGAAGGGTAAATCTCAGAGGCTGGGAGAGAAAGGAGTATCTGCCTTCACCTCTAGCACCAGTTAAATTTCCCAGGTACTGTTCATTTGTCTCTTGAAAATGAATCCTTAAATGCTACGCATCCTTGACTTCCACACAGGTTGTAATCAAAGGATTGTGATATTGCAACTTCAAGGATTCCACTTAAACCTGCTTTATTGCAAATGCTCATTGAAATTTATTTCTTTGGCTCTAAAATGGAAATTGCACAATGATATTGACAGGGTTCATAACAGTTTTAGTTTTAAGAGCATCCTCTTCTAAATTTCAGGAAAAGAAGTTTTTCAGCCTGATGTTTTACTTAATATTTTTGCCAATAGAAGTTGGGAGTTTGATGAATCATTCACCTGTTTTGAGGAACTCATTGTAAAACATCTATTTCCCATATATGCAGACTAAATAATCACTAACACAAGCTTCCCTTATAAACAGGACAGAGAATGTTTATGAATCAGACTTGCTGGGAGTTTCAGCTTGAGTTTCAGGTGCTGGGATATATCTACAGCTGCAAGAAACCTAATCTAGTAGACTAATCTAATCTGGGATCTATCTACATGCAAGTAATTTTAAAATTACTTCATGGAAACAAACAAATTAATAGAAAAATTAATCCATTTTTGCCCTCCTTTACTTTGAAGATAGTCCTTCACTATGCTAAATAGAATATATTACTCCCAGCCTATCAGAACTATTTTTAAGAATGTTGTGGGACCAACAGCAAGGAATTCTATACTGCTTAGGGAAATCCTGTGTTCTGCTCACTAAAACAGTAAAATATTTCAGACAAGGAGAGAAGCCTAATCAACTTTGGAGATCCAGATTATGAATTTAGCCTGAGCAACTGAGTTTTGTCCTGAAATGTGTCTAATGATGTGGCTCATAAGCTGGTGACAGAGGGACTGTGGAGCAGTGTCCCTGCTCTGGGACCTTCTTCATTTGCATCTACCCCACTGTGTCTTGGCTTCTCTCAATATTGTGGCTTCTTTTTTAAGCAAGTTGCCATATCTGGGTGCAACAGTTATACTCTATATATTTGTTCTAGACAGTAATTTTCTATTACAAAACATTTTTATGGCATCTGTTTGGAACATAGAGTTTTCTTTCCAGTGGCATGCATAAGGCAGGTCTGTACCAAGTTTTTCCCTTTTCCTAGTGGGTGATTTCTGGTCCCTTGGGATAACTCTATTATCAGAAAGATCAGTGGTGAAAACCAGCTTATGTACCCATCCCAGGGAAAGTAAATACAGCCTCTTTCTTATGCACTTCTGAATCCTAAATTGTTTGCAACTTTTTCTGGAAAGAATTCTCAGTTTCCTCACTGCTAAACGGGATCACAAAAAGGGACAAAATACATCATGAAAAGTAAGTTTGTTAAAATTCTTGTTTAAGGAGTTATCGCAAATGCAAAAAGATGTGAGAAAATTATGTCCAAAAGTTACCTTCAGAAAATCCTGAGGTCAAACTCCTTGTGCATCTTTACAAAGAGAATTTTAAGCGGATTCCTCCTGCATGGCAGTACACAAGGTTAAAGGTTAATAACTGACCAATTCCTTGGACAAGGTGTTATTCAAAATCAGGTACTTAAGACATTTGCTAGAGGACTTAGCCATTATGGGTGTTTGGAATCAGTGCATTTTCCAGCAGGGAAAGTATTTAGGAGAACAAAAAGAGTGTGGAGACAGGGAATTCCAGAAAGCCTGTCACCATATAAACTAAAATCCACCATTAGAAGCAGAGTTCTCTAAAGAAAAATCTGACAGTATCCAAATAGTTTGTGTGGAAATCGTGGTCACCAGAAAGAGATGACAGCATTCTCCACAAATACTTGAGCTTGGCTCTATTTAAGCTCTGTTTTCAATGCACACACGAGTTTTCTCTTCCCATGTTTCTTTCCTTTGATGTAGTTATGCCCTCAAGATCTATCTGACTCCTTTTTTTAAAGAGCTTGTAAAGTAAGTGGCAATTTTACAGTCAGGACTGAATCAAAGGGAAAAGATGTTGGAGGTTTCTGATCTTGCAATATTCAGAGCAATATCTCACTAGGGATTGGAGTTTACTTGGTGGAAACATGAAATAATAAAAAATCTCAAAGCTATATTTTCCTCTTTTGGAGAAGAGGAATGTAGGTGGCCAGAGATTTTCTAATTGTTAAAGCAATGATGGTTTAAGCAAAGCTGTTGGATCTCCTTTTGATCTGGGTTGCAGGGCTTCTTCTCTAATTTTTTGGGTTTTGTACCTGGATCTTTGGGGTTTTTGAGAAGTTGGATGTTATGGACAACACAGCTGTTTCCTTTGTTGGATATGAGAAAATCCACAGTGGTTTTGAATGGGGTTTAGGGAAGAAAAGAAGGCACTTATGCAGCCTTAAAGAACCAGTGCAGCTCTCAGGACTAAAACTTTGTTCATACATAGAAGTCAATATACTTTTAGAACTAAGTTTACAAAAATGTCACTATTGGACTCCACAGCTGTCACGAGGTGGAAGATGTTCATTCCACCTTGCACTAAAACACTGGTTTGATTCAGGACATTAAACAGCTGCTGTGCTACTCTTGCAATACTCTTGTGGCTTTTCCACAGCAGATCTATGCTACAGCCTCATGGTGTGTAAAACAGCTTTTAGTCACAAGGCAATTGTGAGGTTTAAATCAAAGGCTTCATGTTTGTAAGGAAGAATAGGAAGTGTTATATTTAGATAAATATTTTGGAGAAAGCAATACCAGATAGCAATGCAACACGTATATATTTTGAAGAGCCAAATTTAGAAATTAGTTCTTCAGTGTGCTTGTTTTAACATACATATTCATATACAGAAGAATTCTGAGACCTCAATCAAAGCAGCTGTTTCTCTGAAAAGAATATAAGAAGACTTGAGCTTCAAGCATGATTCAAAGAATAAGCAAAAAATTATAGCCTTCTATAGTTTTCAAAATATTTTAATATTTTTTTAATCTCAGACTCTTCTCATTGTGGAAATAAATTTCTTGATGCACATTTCAATGAGATTCTTTTAACCTGTTTATCTCTTCTGACTGCAGATATGAAAAATGTTACTAGAATACTAGTCTTAGATATGACATTTAGGAGCTGGTATTGTCTCACTGGATATGAGTCAGTAGCCTTTGGTTCCATCCAATCTTAAAATGCATTTTGAAAAGAATAATATTAAATACTAGAGTGATTGGTTAAAAGAATGTATTAATGATGTTTAGCTTCATTTTCTTAAAAATACTTTGCAGAACAGGATATTGAAACAACAACAAAGGAAAAAGGAGAAATGTAATCTATCCAAAGTCATAGATGGATACATCTATCTCAGATCAGTGCTGAGGCCAGGAACAATAGTTGGATTTTATGATCTGTAATTTAACTCCTTGTCTAAACAGTTATTAATGGTGCTGAATAAGATGA
Organism: Toxostoma redivivum; assembly: GCA_013397375.1. Lineage (NCBI taxonomy): Eukaryota > Metazoa > Chordata > Aves > Passeriformes > Mimidae > Toxostoma > Toxostoma redivivum. Next base: position 42,699 of record VXBI01005319.1, read on the forward strand.
GTGTGGCCAGTCTAAACAAATTCAGCAGAACAAGTAGGGGGATGCATACGGAGAAAAGATAAAAAGAACCTTCATCTAACAAGTATAAATGTTTTTAACCTATGAAATAGGACCCAGGTCCAACTCCCCAAACTTGAATGCCACTTTAGACTCTACCATGTAAAAGCTTCTTATTTATTGTTATAAATCTCGATTTGGTTGAGATTTAGCTTTAGCTTTTCTATAGAATGATTTCTAAAGAACAACCATCTGTAGGATAAGGAGTTAGAATCAGAGGTTTTTAACCTCTTTGTATTACTTGAGTTATGAAGATAATTTAGTGGGAATTGGGCAGGTAGTAAAGCCTGGCAAGATTGGATTAGCCAGAAATTCTTACAAAATGTAGCTAAGATTGTAAAAGACCTGTTTTTCCTCTGTTGTAGTGGATGAATGCTCCTGGGTTGATGGTTTTGCTGTTGACTCCAAAGAGCTAACGTGTAGGAATAATTTTTACTCAAGTGCTACTATTCCAGCCTAACAGAAGTTTTAGCTAAAGCACGTGAATTACAGCAATTGTGACAACTTCTTAGAGGAGAAGAGCTCACTCCATGAGAAGGCAGGACTGGACCACTTTTATTTGTCATGCAACATATTTAATTTACCAATGAGACAGCAAGTTGTGGGGCTGGAGTGTGTGGCAGGAGAAGGGGATGGTGAAATGGTGGATTTACAAAGGGAGTGATACCTCCCACTGCCAGCTGCAGAGAAAAGGGAGGTAACACATTCAGCCCCCAAATGTGTTAGATTATATGGGTGTGAATCCTCTGAACACTTATTCCACTGATGGAATGGATGCCTTCCCAGATGAACTCCTTCTTGCTTTTGTGTATTTATTGGCATGGATAAGTAAGGCAGAAACAAATTCCTGTGTGGAGAAGACTAACAAAAACCAGTAATTATGTCCCTGTTTTCATCTGAGTGAGACTTGGATATCACTTCCATCAGGAGAAATCTCTGGGGTTTTGATTGTGTGACTATCCAAGATTCAGGATTTCTCTCTTCTTCAGATTATCCATGCAGCAATACATTTATGTTTCAAGAGTGAACAGGAGGACATGGTCTGTACTATCCCAGCTCTGTCAGGGGCAGTTCTGTCCTCATCTCATTGACATGTCTCTTGTTCTAAGGCACAGAAAGTGGTCTTTCTCTTACTCTGTCACTTCAATTTGAACAACACACAAGAAGCAGCCCCACATCTACTTTGCATTTAGGCATTATTGTAGCTGTGGAGGTAACACACCCAGCCTGAATATCAAAAACAGGCAGATAGGAAATTTTATTTGACCTACAGGTGCTTCCATGACCTCTTCTAAACTCCCACTGGTGTTTTAAAGGGCTTAAATACCTTAAAAATTTGAGTAAGAGATCAGATCATACTCCCTTGGCCATTGGCTTCAAAAGACTTGTGAGAAGAAATGGGAGACATTGTTTGTGGAGCTAGGGCCAAGTACTACACAACCTGAGCCAGTTCTGCCTCTGCAGTCTAGTGATGGCCAGCTCCATCATCTGGGCTTCTCTCTGAGCCCTCTCCAGCCCTCCACATTTCATCTTTGCCCTGAGAATGAAGTATTTCCAATTGTGCTTATTAGCAATGCCATAATAAAACATTTATTTAAGACTATCCTTATGAGAAAGTGTCTTAATTTTTTAATTGAAGTTAATAAAGCGAAGTCAGCTTTCACCAGTTGGGTCTGGCAGGTATTTTGCCTACTTTTTCTATTGTTCTTACACATTATGAGAGGTATTAAATCAAGTCAGGGATTTTTTTTCCTTGTTCAGGTCCCTGCTCCCTGACACAGCTACTAAAATTATGTATTCTTTACTGCTTTCTAAGAAGATTACTAAGCCAGCTGACCCAAACAGTGGTGGCACCAATTAGACATCATTCAAAATTAATAACCACTATGATGATAACAAATCAAAAGATTGATTCTTCTGATGGGAGAATCATTTTAATTAATTTAATCCTTGTTGAAAGATCAGCTGTGCACAGTCCTGCTCACCAGTGGGGCCCATTTGTCCCTGTCTGTCCCTGTCACCTAAAGCCAGTGAATATGATCAGTAGCCAGCACTTAGGGAACAATAAGAAACAGATTGTACTGTCAGGCTTCATTAAAGATCATCATTAGTATTCCAATTTGGAAACAGTCAATCTATCCTAACCTTTTACCAATTCTTTTCAGCTGCTTTTGTGAAGTTTGGTTCAGCTGCTAAACGTAAAAACGCTGCAGAGGCTTTTTTAAAACAACAAGTTGTGTCTGGCTGATGCCTGTCAGGGAGCAGCTTAGGGACAAAGCTCGGGGGAAATACGGGTTATGCAACCAGGCTCGAAATGATATCATGTGCAGCTGCTTATGGCCAGAGTATTTATGGGTAATGAAACTTTCTGAAACTTGAAGCTTAACAATGATGAATGGAAATGAAATGGATATGGCACTTTCTTTCATCCCTCTGCTTGAGGGGTTTTGTGGTCCCAAGGGTGTTTTTGCAGAGCTGGCTGGCCAGGCTCTGGCTCCACTGCTCTCAGCACGGGCTGCTGGGGGGCATTTGGAGCATCTTAATGAGGGACATGGAATTTCAGATTTGTTTGCAGTTCACTTTATCTTTTTTACCGAGGTCAGATTGCTTTGTTTGTTTGTTCTTCATTCTGGTGGCTGGAAATAATTATGGAGAAATGGATTATGGGATTTGGAGGCATATTTCTGTATGGTCATCCCTTTATCTCAGCCATGTCCCATGGCTGCACAGGAGATGTAGCTGGAATCTTAGTTTTCAAAATAGTTTGCCATGCAATGATCTCACTATTTTAATATTCTTGACATAAATGATTTGCTAACCTTCCCAGTTGTCCAACCATCTTCCTGAAGATATTTCAGGAATCCTCTGCCTGAAATACCAAACGAAATGTACAATCCTGTCATTTTGAATAATCTCCTAAGAATGCTTTTTTAAAAAAATGCAAATTTTATTTTTTCTGCTGTGTTCTTATGTATCAGAAGGGGTTTCACTGAGATTGCAAATTAAATCAGAATTAGGCCAGTAAAATAGAGAGAAACATTAGATTTAACATTTCTTCTCACAGAAAAAAAGAACAACTCTCTCTCCAGATTTGATTACAAACAAAAAATGTTATTATTACTGTAACAGAATGACTAAAAAAATCCCAACCAAAAGTACAAAGTACTTTTTCTCTTCAGCTGCTTTTGTGTAGTTTGGTTCAGCTGCTCTCTGTAAAAGCTCAAATACTATCCTATAGTTTAGTAATACTCTTAACTTCTGAATGCTTTATACAATTCAATAACCTTCTTGGAAACAATTATTTGCAATAACTGGTTGCTCATTGCATATACATGAAGATTTCTGCTATTTAAATCCATTAATAAGTGGAGTTTTCTGTAACAAAAATCATAATAAATGATTTTATTTCTAATAATAAATGTAGGTACTTCATAAGGATGATCCAGCCCAAAATCTAGTTTTCAAATGTTTTCCAAAACTAAGCCAGTATAGTGAAAACATTATTTTCTTCACCACAGAAGAATAGAAAATCCCTTAGTAGAGAATTGCAGCTGAAAACAATGTGAATGAAGATTCTCTGTAAACTTGATAACATATTCTTTAGTTTTATGGTTGCTATCTGTGGAAAAAAAAAACCAAACAAAAAAAACAGAGAAAAATTCAGACCTCATTATTTCTCTCTGAGAAAATAGAAAACCTAATTTCCTAAAAAAATACAATACTGCTGTAACTGAGTTTCAAGTGGTTTGGTGAATGCTTTTTGCTGTGTATAAGTTCTTGTATCATTTTTCATTTTGACAAGATGTTTTTAATCCAAGTTCAAAGCCAATTATAGGTTTTACAGTTTATAACTTATTTATTGCAATGTTATTGCCTATGTAAGTGGCTACACAGATCATATTAATTGGCAACATATATTGCAGTGGTGAATAACATGAATATTGATAGGAATGTAGATTAAAATTTCTAGCATCTCACAAAAGAATGTCAGTCTTTCAAACTACTTATATTCTGGGTGTCCTTTTGTTCTAAAATTTATTTATAATTTTTCAGTGACTGCTTTGATTATTTTGTCAGTTTTGCCCATGACAAGCCTGTTACAAAAGGAAAGGCAGAGGGAGTTGTTCCATATTTTTATATCAGTGCAACAAAGTTTCAAAGTATGGCTTGCTAAATGTTTTTTAGTTGTTTCCTAAAATCTTCTCAATTTCACTCAGTTTTTCTTTTTTTTTCCCCCTGAGGTTGATGATTTTGCTGGGATTTTTTTTTCTTTTACCACTTGATTTTTTTAGCCATTTTTTGCTTTTTTATATCACATACACCTTTATTGGAAAAGAATCCTTTCAGAAGAAGGTATCTACAGTGTGTTATTACCTCAATATTTGCAACTTGATTTTTTTAAAAATGGACTTAGCATTTTTTGGAAAGACTTTTTGACAAAGGGGCCCCAGTGAAAGGCTCTCAGAGTGCTGCAACTCCCTTGAACTTGGTGGAAGGTTATTTACACCAGTCCAAATCAAAGATTAAGGAGCTCATAAGAGCAGTCCCCTCCCTGCCCATCCCACCTCTCCTCTTCACCAGGATGTTGAAACAGCACTGGCACCAACCTGGCTGATCCATTCTTTGCAGATTTAGTTTTCACAAGAATTAGGTTTTCATTCATATGGGAATGTGTTAGTGCAGTAGGAATGTGAAACCACAAGCAGGTTCCAGAAGCAGGGTACCTTCTCTCTTGTCAGAAGCTATTATTATTATTATTATTATTATTATTATTATTATTATTACTTATGAGCTGTTTGTAAAGGTGATATTTTACTAGTAAGTCTTGTACTACTTTTTTATCCCCCTAAAATGTTAACTAGAAATGTTCATAATATAACAGCATAAACTAATGGTTATCAATCACCATTATCAATGATTTCTACAATTTCTATATAACTCCAAGAAACAAAATCACCTACCAAAAGGATCAAAGAGAACAGACTAGGAAAAGCCCCAAATGGATGACCCACAGAATTGATATTTCCCAGTTAAGAACTATTCTAGCACCAAATCTTCTCTGCCAATGTGGCTGCAGCAGATTCTGTGCAATCTTTGTGTGCTGTGCATGGGATGTGGTCCTGCTGGTAAAACATCACCTATCTCATGTGGCTGAATGCTCTCAATGGTTCTCAGCCCTGTGGTTTGTGATAGGATCCACACCTGAGAGTCTCCACAAGGTAAGAGCCTGGTTAAAATCAGCATCCTGCTAACAGCAGACTTCTGTTTGAAAGAGCTGACTCTGTTTCAATGTGTTGGGCGGGGGAAAGTGTGTAAAAAACCAAATTATTGCACAAAACAGGGCACTCTTTCCTGCACCAAACTACTATTTTACTTCAGTGATTAGTTTGTTTTAGTGGTATTAGTCATTTACTTGGCAAAATGCTTTGCTGTAGGGAATCCAGTTGGAAGAACCACTGTGAAATGAATGCAGTGAATGAAACAGAATATGGCAGTGGAAATCCATTTCACAGTGGAAATTCGAATGAAGAGGCTGTAACTCATCAGAAGGAATCCAACCAAGTTTGCCAGTGTTAGCAGGTAATATTTTTTTTTAGATTTCCTTTACCTATTTCACAGGTTTTCAAACCATGCAGCTACTGTTTATACTGCAAGTACAATTTCTCAGCTATTTTTAGAGGTGTAGCTGACTTGACATTTTTGATGCCTTTGAGTCCAGCAGCTTGTTTACATGTGGTACAGATAAATGCAACAGCGGCTTCATTTATTTTATCTTAATCTTAAAGCCCATCTCAAACTCCCCCTTTTTGTCCCCCTTTTTCTCCCCTCTTTCTCCTTCCCTTCTTTCCCTTCCCCTCCTTTCTTCCTTTTTTCCCACCTTTTCTCTTCCTTCCCCCCTTCTTTTCCTTCACTTCCCCATTCCCCGCCCCACATCCTTTCTTTGGCAGAGCAGATTTGCTGCTCATGTAAATGGGGAAGAGAATTCATTTTTAAAAGTCGAGCTACAGGTGGATTGCCGGTTGCCAAGTGAAGGAAAGATTAGAAACTCCTTTAACTGGAACTGGATGCTTTACGTGGACTTGGGCTGAGCTTTGCTTAAGACCATCTGCTCCAGAGATGCTCGAATCCAAACTGGAACTGCACTGCCCTCCTGCGTTCACAGCGGAAAAAGGAAAAGTTTTGTGAAACATCCCCGGGACAGAGGAAGCGCCTCGTTTAGCGCCATGAATGAGAAACAAAAGGAACACAATTATTCATGTGCCCGCCTACTTAGAAGAGCGCAGAACTGAACTTATTTTGGCTAATCAGAGCAGATTCTGCTCTCAGGTTCACCTAGAACATACAGAAAACGTGGATAGCCCAAACCATTTGGAGTGTTTTTTCCAACTATGCATTACTTGCCTAAACATTGTGGAAGTTTTGCAGGGTGCTGTGCTTTTACAGGCAGCAAGTTCAGGCTGCAGTGAAGTCTTGTCTAAAGACTCCAGCAGTTCTGACGACCATCTTGTAGCTATTCAGATCCCAAAGCCATCATTGATAACACAGCCAGCACTAAAATGCTACTAATACAGATGGAGGCTGCCCAGTTATTTTCTATCACCTCCCCACATGCTGGGTTAGGCAACTCATAAATTTATGGAAAGCAGAAAAGAAGAGCTCATGACACAGCCAGGATGTACAGCACAAAGATGTGCATGCAGCTGTGATCTGCTGGAACTGGCAACCACAGCCCACACCCATGCTTGATCAATTAGTAGCAAACCTGCATAAGTGTTGTCTCCAGCATGCTTGGAATGTTGCCAGAGAAATGAGCCAGTGGTTTGGAAAACTTGAGCAAAGCAGGACATCTCATTGCTGCTCATGTAACTTGGACAACAGCTGCTTGAGCATCTGCCTCAGCTTTCAGCTGTAGGATTTGGCTGCCAGTTCCAGTAAACAAGTTGGGTGATCTCAGTTTTATAAAAATGTATGAGCATCACTAAAGCTCAGTCTGCAGAGGCAGGTGACTCGTAGCACCAAGTGAAACTTCAGAGGAATTACTCTAAATTGTGAGTATTTGTAATGATTCACAGGGATTATTCCTGTGGGGAAGAACTCTGGCACAACAGCTACCTCAATGTGACAGCAGAAAATATTATGTTTACAGGGTTTCTTAGGAGCAGATCAAAAAACAGAAGCAAGAGATGCTGAAATTCTTACATCTACAGCACAATAAGTTCGGTCTTTCTATATTTAAAAGGGACTTACAAGAAAGATGGGGACAGTAGTGGGGCCTATAGTGATAGGACAAAGTGTGATGGTTTTAAATTAAAGGGCAGATTGAGACTAGGTAAAAAGAAGAAATGTTTAGTGATGGGGGTGGTGAGCACTGGAACAGGTTTCTCAGAGAGGCTGTAGATGCCCCATCCCTGGAAACATCAAGGCCAGGTTGAAGGGGCCCTGAGCAACCTGGTCTAGTTGAAGATGTTCCTGCCCATTACAGACAGATTTGACTAGATGATCTTTGGAGATCCCTTCTAACCCAAACCATTCTATGATTCTAAGATCAAGGGGTTTATAATCCAGATCAGATTTAGTCTAGTGCCCTGGATTCACTATCTGCACCACACTTGTGGTTTGAAGCAGACTAAACAAGCAGCTCAGACCCTCAGTTCAGCAGCAGAGCAAATCTCCTGTGCATCTGGAGTAGAGACTTTGGCTTACTGTCTTCTGAAAAGAATCCAGTGTGCATCCACCAAAAGGGGTCTGCAGATCCAAATGACAAATCAGAAATGAGATCACTTCAAACCTCTAGTGCTGCTCCAACACAAAACAAAATGCTTTGATGGATGAAGCCAGTTTCAGTCTTGAGGTTGTAACCTTGCACTAGTACAGATTAGACAGAAAAAGTATACCTTCTGCTTTCCTGAATAACTTCACTAATTTACTAGTTTTATAGTTTTTACTATAAAAAGCAGTGCATTAAAAGCAAATCATTAAGGAACTTTCAAGACAAGTACTCTGAGCAAGAACTGAAAAGCTTTCTGTTCATGGTAAGTAAGAGTGTGGAGTTTCACGCTGACCTGGATAGATTCTTTTCCACAGCCAAGCTGGATTGCAGGGACTGCTGCAGCCTGGACATACCCAGAGCCCACAGAGCAAGAGTTCTTCCTGATTTCCAGTCCTTACTACCTCTTTATGATGATGGTGTGTTTCTCACTGTGCTGTCAAAGAAAGTGTTTCAGAATTCATTCCCTCTTTGTTTTCAAATAATCTTTACATAATACCTAGGTGAAGATTAGGTATCAATGGCATTTTCCCTGTTATTACACAAAACTCTATGAACAGAGACTAAACTCTTTTTCTGCTTCAAGGAGCACAGGCTATCACATAGTACATCTGCAGATATAATTAAAATTTCAAAATAAAAATAACTACATGATAGTTGCTGTACAGAACAGCCATCCTGACACAAAATATGTGTTGCTTTATCCTAGAATTCAAGAACATTAGAGTTGTTCAGATCTTCAATCAGAAGCAGCAACAATCATTTTCTAAAGTTACCATCACTGGCCTTAGAAATAGAGGATTTGGAGAGGAACTGTAAACCACAGTAAATACTTACTTAAGCGTGTATTGATTTTAGTATTGTCTCCTGTGAATTCCTATTGTTAAAAATTTAAAATTGAAAAACTTTCTTCAACATTTGTGACTCTTTTTTTACCACTGGCAAATGCAACAGGGTCACGCACATTAGCCAAAGAGAGAGTAACAAACAGTTGCTGCTTTATTTAAGTTGGCAGAAAGTTACACGTTCCATTTAAAATGGCTGAGATTTAACAGGTCAACCTCTTTTGAAATTTATGAATAAGTATTTTGGGGGTTTTTTTGTCATTATGTTCCACTGTTTTGATGAGTATTTTCGATAGGATAGATATTTGTCCTGAGAGAAAAAAAATGCTGAAAGAAGAGTTTGAGAAGAGCCTGTAAAAGACCTGAGCTTATATGGAAGAATAATTTGAAACAGTTACTGAACAGCCAAATTTAGAGCTATTTTAACAGTACTCTCCAAGTAGATATGCTCACAGTAATTGTGCTGACTTTTGGAAGTCACTGATTTGATATGTTGCCTCTGAGACATTACAACTACAGTCTGTTTCAGAACTAGGACCCTGTTCTCAGGGCTGATGACTTAGGAAATCTGTGTTTTGTTTCAACAGACTTCCTAGAGGATTTTATCAGCTGAAATAACTTCTCCCCTTCTACTTAAAACACAGTTTGGGTATGTTAAGTCCCTGCACAAAGAGCATAAAATGTGTGTTAGTTCATTTTTACTTTTCGTTAACTCCTTCAGTGTCAAGAAGAACTTTTCCTAGAGTTAAGTGTCTTGCACTGAAGAGTCAAGACCACCCGTTTCAAGACTTGCTTCAGGCAGGGTGTGTGCAACATTGTTGAGGCATGGGCTTGCCCACAGCCCTTCCTTCCTTGTTGTTGCAGAGGGAGCACATCTACAGGAACAATTCAGCAGGGATAAGAGTAAAACCTAGACTAAAACCCAGACTTGCTAAGCCAGCTCACCGAGTCAGGATTGTGTCCCTGGTGCTTCAGAGGCTCAGTGTGTGCCTATCAACACAGCCTGTCTGCCCTAACCTTGAATTGTACCGCATCACCTAAGTAAAGTGCTCTCATAACCAACATCTCCAGGGCAAGGGCAGGCAGACAGTGAGAGGATGAGTAAATCCAAGAGGAACTGTGTTTGTAATGCTGCTTCCCTTGTGTCTCACAGAGGATCACATGAGCCACCATGCAAACTCAGGTATCATCCCTGTCTCTGTGGCTTGGAGGTGAATTCAACATGGATCAACGGTGCAACAGCTGCTTTGTTAGCATTTTATCTATTGTAAATCAAAGAAGCTTACTTCTCTCACTCCTTAGTGCTCCAGCCCACAGACTAAGCAAGAATTTACCATATTGCTGTAAAAAGAAAAGGGAAGGCTCAGGAGCTCTTGTATTCTTAAGTTTCAAACTGATGGATTGAAAGTGGAGGAGCCAGTAAATGTGCCGAGGGTTTGGTGGCATGGGTTTGTTCATGTTTAAACTGTGAAACTTCACATTTGCAAATGTCTACTTAAAGGCAACATTAAAGACAACAGACCTTCTTTGCTTTTGTGGCTTTGCTTACCAGCTACAATGTGCCATATCAGAGTGTGAGGGTTGGGAGGAGAGATCTGAAATTTAGCAGCTTAAAAAAAAAAAAAAACAACAAAAAACCAACCCAAACGTTTTTAATCAGCTTGAGAGCTCAGTGGATTTGTGAAATCGTTTGGGATTAACAGGCTATTGATTGCTAATAAAACAATATTTAGCTTTGTCTGATGAACAGCAATGGAAAAAGGTGTGGGCACCTTGTCAAACAAGACCCATTGAGGGCGGCTGATGGGTTAAGTGTGGGGGTCTGAGTGGCAGCGTGGGTGCCCAGTCTTCAAGGAGAACTTGTCAGTTGTTAGTAAGGCTGGTGAAAGGAAGGACGCCAGCGCCTGATGGCTGGGGTAGTATTGATGCAAGTTAGCTGACTAATCAGATTGAAAAAGTCCCATGGTATTTATGTCACTTTAATTTTCATCAAACAATTGGAGACGACAGCACTCTATTAAGAAGAGGTTGATCCAGAACTAAAGCTAAATAAATTAGGGTCTCAGTTTAATCAAATTATCCCTCTGCTGGCCTTGGATTAACCGAGGGAGACAGCGTCAGTCTAGGCACTTTTCATTGGCTGGTTTATTTTTTTTTAAGAAGCTGGTACAAAGAATGGGAGATTTAACACACAGCTACTACTCATAATACCTCAAATAAGCACCTTTTAAAGAAGGAATTAATATTTATCAAGAAAATTTGCAGTTTTACTGAAGGATATTTCCATTTTTATGTTAGGAGGATTTTCTTTCAGTGAAATGAACTGAAAATGAGGCTAAAATTTGTCAACAAAAATCTAGACTGAGAGAACCTGAAACAAGCTGGCACAGAAATGGAAACGCCAGCTTAATGCTACCTAATGATTTCTTGTTAGACTCATAATATTTTAGTTTACCTGCTAGAAAAATGCTTTGATTGCACATTTACATTTTGCTACTTTTACTTACATTTTTTGTGCAGGGTAAGAAATCTTCTTTCCTCCTTCCTACACTCTTTACACCTCTGGGTGTAAAAATCTTTCACGTATCTAGATTGTCTCTGAGAAAATCATTTTCCCAAGCTGCCTTACATATTCTCCTGAAAATTTTCCCTAGAAGTTTACAGCAAGAGATAGTAACTGCCTATTCAACAGTAATAATATAAAAAAAAATTCTGTGTTTATAGTTCCTCTACAAAGATTTAACTGAACTATTGCAATAAATCTTTCAAGATCTTGAACTCTTGAAGTATTCCAAATCTTTGTATTGTCCTAATCATTGTAAAAGTAACTCTGGTTTTCTAGATATAGAAGTGAAAATAAAATAGTACATCCTTTGGTGGAAGCATTGAGCTGAATTAATTCCAGTTAACCACAATTTTTTTTAAATGCAACGTGATGAATAAACACCTCCTTCCATCTTTGTTGCAAAAGTAAAAATAATTTTTCAAGAAAAGCAGGGTAAATGGATGTGGTATTGTGCCTGGGTCTACTTTCCGATTGCTTCTTTCTCTGACTTCTAACTTGTTTTTGCTGCCCATGATCAGCAATGCTGTTCCTCATTCTTCTGAGGCAATTACAACTTAGGGAAAGTAAAGCTGAACAAATAAATACTTGTATTTTTGTTACATCTGTCAAAATGCAGGTAATGAGATCAGCTGTGATCTAGTGCACACTCAGATAAATAATTTTCACTGCATGTGTAATAGCTGTGAGAAGTATGACTGGCTTCTGTTGGTCCCTATTCTCCCATAATCCACAAAATTCCATAGTTTTCCTCTGCTTGCATTTAATTTCTGTTCTTATTAAGCCCTTGGAAATCAACACACTAAGCACCCAGTTCCTTACATAGCTATGCACACATATCCTAATGCTCCTTCAAGTTATGATTTCTAAAATCCAAGCTCAAACAATGTGATCCTTTATTTTTTCTCACACACTTCAAGATTCCACTCTTTGGTCAGTTCTGGTGCACATAATCTTGCAGATGCTCATCCCTGCACAAGAAAGGTTTTTTTCCCCAGGTAAACTCATCTACTTATTTCCTTCCAAAGCTTGCTAAATGCCTGACATCCACTCTTGTGACACTAAGCATCTTGCAGATACTATAAAAAAAAAAGCTAACTGACAAATAGTTGCTTTTGGGGGTTTGTTTTTAATGCAGAGCCCTCACAGTTCTGCTGGTTTGGCCTGAAAGATGATTAGAATGCCACCTATCTTGGCTCATTTTCTTACTGAGGATGAATAAAGATCATATATTTTTATGGTAAATTCTTTATTTTACTTCAAACAGAGATAGGATTTTTCTTGTAGTTTTTCTGCACAATCATTTACTCTAAGTTCAGGTATTTTTTCCCTGTAGAAAACAGACATTTTCCCTGCAGAAACACAGGTATTATGAGACAAAAGTTTGAGATGCTACAGCTGCTTTCTCCATGAACACTGGTTTATCCTCAAGGTGCTTAGGAATTCTTTCATCTGCATTTACCCTTTGGACAGGAACAGTCAATGTAACTCTGAAAACCAGTGATTTTCTAAGTATGTAAGTTTTTTTTAACATTACCTGTTTTTAACATTACCTGTTTTTTAACATTACCATTTTCCTTAAGCTGCTCCACTCCACAATGCACATTTTACGGAGGCACATCTGTAGAGGTACAAACGTGTGTGTGTGTAACAAACTGAATCCCATGCTTTGTAACAATCCTAACCCTAGTTCCAGGGTGAGTCTTTGTTAAAAACTAAACAACAACCCCAAATCCCCCAAGTAAATAAAACCCCTTCCCTGCCATCCATCCATCTCCCCACAAAAAAACCAAAAAAAACCCCAAAACCCCAACAACCCAAAACCTGTCTCTGCCCAGATGAGTTTTGTTTCGCAGCCCATACTTTCCTTTGGCAGCCCTTTCCAACCCCACTTCAGCTCCAGACCTCCAGATCCTTCTCTCTCAAGATTAAGCCTAACCCTGCTTTGAGGGTGAGCCCTACAAAGGGTCTGCTGGCTTTGTCCAGATAAAAAATACCTCAGCCAGTTATCTTAGTATACTAAGGGCAATATGGCTATCATTTTATGAAACTTTTAAACTGACTAAGCATTTAAATTCAGAATAGCAATTCTGCTTTCAATACTTCGAAATTTTCCTTATGATAAGAATAAAAAATACCTTTTGACTGCAGCTCGTTCCCTCTGCATACAAACTGGCACTCACATTTTCTGGTTTATACATCATTTAAATCTTTCCAAGCTTTTATTACTTTAAGAGTCCAAATTTTTGGCTGTGAGGGCAATAATGTGGTGAAGAGCTCACTGTCATTACTGATGTTTTACTTGCAGGGATACCATTCTGCAAAAGGTGAGGTTTCTGCACCTAAGGCTCTGGAGCTGTGCTTTCCATTGTTGTGTGATGTAGGGAAGTGACAGCTTTGTGTGAACCTGTTCATCTCTACACATCTTGAAGGCTCAATGAAAAAGCCACTATCTCTTTTTAGAGTGCTGGCTACGGAGAGTTTCCATCTTAAATCAATAAAAATGCAACAAACTGGGGTGGGAGGAATGAATATAAGCGTATTTGCTTTGGGGAGTGTCATTCTTGGCACTTAGGTGTAGCAGGCTAGCTTTAGTATCCAAGGAATGTAAAGTAAAATTTCAGACATATACTTTACACATAGTAAAGTCATAACCATTTAATAATAGTTTGTTAAAATACTTTTTTTCCCCTACACAATTTCTATTAACATATTTCTTTGCTTTTGAATTATGACAAGCATGGGGGCCACAAAAAAGTGACGCAGGTAGAGAATAAAGTTACACATGCTTGGAAATCCAGATGAAACAAAGCCCACAAGTGATATGTGGATACCATATTTTGTGTGTGAACACCATCCAACAGTCTCCTCAGTGTTGTGTTTCCAGAACTGGAAAAAAGTTTGAAATGCAATAAAAAAACCCAGCAAATGTTTGAAGTTTCTTCCCCTTGGCCCAGATTATGAAATAGTAATCCATTACATTGTAAATCTTCCTGTACCATGCAAATCCCTTTACAAGGATTAGGAGATTGTAACAAAGATGATCATATTTCAAGAGGTACCAGTGTAAGTTCTACATTTCTGCTGCAGATTTCATACAGTCCTCACCCAACATGTTACATATGGTGACCCAAACAAACAGGTGCTTTACATTTATTGAGAATCTTAATTCACACAACAATAAAAAAGAAGGCTCAGTTACAAGGCTGTGCAGCACATTCAGCCTGTGCTCTCTGAGGGGACTCAACAATAGCTGAGGGTGTGCAATGGAGCAAAGACTATGCAATCAGTGACCCCTTGCCCCTCGGGGGTGGGAGGGGGGAGAGGAGAATTTCAGCAAGACACAAAGAAGCTGCTGTTTCTGCTTTTGCTGCTATCAGCCTGGGTGCTGCTGACAGAGCAGTGCCTGTTAAATCTGTTTCTGCTCCTAACTGCTTGAGCAAGAGTACAGGAAAACTGTTTTATCATTCTGCATCACTTCTGTTTCTTTTGGGGATTGGATCCTACTTAGCAGGCATAACATAGAAGCATCTGACTTGGCTAGATTTCCTCTGAACACTACAGAAATGCAGCACTTGGCCAGCATTTTGCATTAATTCTAATTCATTGCGTAGTACTGAATTGCTATGCAGGGAAAAAAATTCCATAGAACTGCATAGTTCACACCACTAAGTAGTGTTTGAAAAATTGGTGCAAACACTGTAGAAGTCTGAATGGATACGGGATTTTTAAAAAGTACAGGACAAAATTTGTGACAGAGTCTGACTTAGCAGCTCTTAGACCCTTTTTCAAATCTGGCATTCTGGTCTTATCTAAAACCAGTTGCCAGATTTAGATTTGTCATGTCTCTCTGGATTTGCTTACAACTAAGCAAGCCTAATATGTTTAATTAGTACCATAGTTAAAAGTTCTTTGTTAACTTTGAGAAGTAGGAGGGTGAAAGGGAACATTAAGGTATATGGGACAGATATACAAGTACAGCTGAGAGGTCAGAGATTGCAATCCAGACAAGTAAAATCAGACTTTCAGGTTTCCTTCCTAAATTCTGCATCCCACTCCTTTTTTTTTTCTTTTTTAATTTGTTACCAATAAATTCAAATCTCTTTGTTTTCATAACAAATGGTAAACATTACTGAATTTGCATTCTAGAAATGAGATGACAATCAGACCCTTGGTTACACCCCTCTACAAATGACCAAAAACTGCAAAGATTATGATAATGCTGACCATCACTCTGTTGAGCAATGATTTTAATGTATTTACAAACACAAGGTGCCTTCCCCTACATTGAGAGCTACATATTGAGTGCTGTTGCAGACTCAGCCTTTGTAAAATAAATACTGTAGAATCATAGAATTCTGAATTGGAAGGGATCAATCAGCATCATTGAGTCCAACTTCTGGTCTTGGACAGATCACCCCAAGAGTCACACTGTGTGTCTGAGAGCACTGTCCAAATGCTTCTTGAACTCTGCCAGGCTTGGTGCAGTGACCACTGCCCTGGGGAGCTGTTCCAGTGCCCAGCCACGTTATGAGTGAAGAGCCTTTTTCTGATATCCAACCCACACCTCCCCTGACTCAGTTTCATGCTGTTTCCTTGAGTATTGTCCCCTCCCGAGGAAGTTTTAACTGCAATGAGGTTTCCCCTCAGTCTCCTCCAGGCTGAGCAGACCCAGTGCCCTCAGCTGCTCCTCACACTTCCCCTCCAGACCCTTCACAATCCTCCTGGCCTCCTTTGGATGCTCTCTAACAGCTCAATGTCTTTTTTATGTTGTGGTGCCCAAAACTGCCCCAGCCCTGGAGGTGAGGCTGCCCCAGCTGGGAGCAGAGCAGCACAATCCCCTGCCATGCCTGGCTGTGATGCTGTGCCTGATGCACCCAGGACAGGGCTGGCCCTCCTGGCTGCAGGGCACTGCTGGTCCACATTCAGCTGTCCAGTGGCCAGGACCCCCAGGCCCTTCCTGCAGTGCTGCTCTCCAGCCTCTCCTTCCCCAGTCTATACACACAACCAGTGCAGAATCTGGTGCTTTGCCTTGTTAAACTCCACACAGTCGGTGATTCCCACTTCTCTGATTTCTCAAGGCTTTCTGCAGGGCCCCTCTGCCCTCAAGGGAGTTGACAGCTCCTCCCAGTTTAGAGTGGTCAGCAAACTTACTTAATGTACATACAATGTAGATTAGCTTCTTATGAAAAACAAGATGAAAAGGGAGGAAACTATTGCCATGTCTGTCTGACCTGGTGAGTAGTGTGGCACAAGTGTAGCAAAACACGTGGTGCTGAAAATCCAGTACCTGGTACCTTTGAGATTTTCACTTTGGGCTAGCAGCTGTAGTTTGTTCCTGTGCCTGCAGCTCTGGAGCAGCCCAGTAGTTTCATTTGGAAAAGGAACCCATTTGATGTGAGGTGTGACCATGCCGAGAATCAAAGCATAGTAAGTGGGGGAGTTTGGCAAATCAGCTTTTAAAGGTTATGTTTGATCTCCTGAACCAAAGTGCCAATGCAGAGGTCTGCAAACTTCACTAACTTTTTAACCTACTCACAGATAACCAATTTGATCCAAAAGTACAAGATGACATTAAAAAATGTGTGATGCCTAGGGAGGCACAGCTGACTTACAGCAGCAATGAGATATGGGAGATTTCCTAAGTATGTCATGTTAGGGAATAAACACTGCACAAACACACCTGGCTCAGAGCAGTTCCAGCAGGATGCAGAGCATACCTCTGCTCCTGCCATCATATAGGGCAGTCAGGTTCCAGATGAAAGAGTAATTTCATTATTGTTGGAAATATTTGTAGTAGCACAGATAAGAACTTAGACACTTTGAGGGTACAAATTGTAAAAATTCCAGCTTCAACATTTCCCCCACCACATCCTGCTTAGGAGAACCATGGGAACCAGCACCATTTGCTTCCAAAGAGATGTGTGTTTCTGTCAGGCACAAAACACAGAGAAAATGAAGGAGGTTCAGTAACCCAACTGGAATATCAGGTACTAACTATGTTCTTTAAGTGATAAGCTTCCAGCTTTTGTTTTCTATATAGTTTTTTAACCACTTTTTAGCTTCTGCATTTGAATGATGTCTCAGTTATAAGGGACATTAGGAAGAATTTCTTCACAGAAAGGGTGATTAGACATTGGAATGGGTTGTCCAGGGAGGTGGTGGAGTCACTCTCTCTAGAGGTGCTTAAGGAAAGACTAAATGTGGCACTTAGTGCCATGGTCTTGTTGCAAAATGTGGAATACATAAAATCTCCTTAAGAAAGAATTTGACCTTTGAGTGCTTTCAAACCTAATCAACAAGAAGGGAGATCTAATCTAATAGGTAAAACAGAGAGGTACTAACAAGCTCTAAGGGATCTCCAGGGGTTAGAAAAACAAATTACTTGTTGGTAGAATTACCTTGTTAAAGTTTAGGGCTGGACATGCTTCAATTACCTCAGACCTAGGGGTTAACAAAGCTTGGGAAGAAGGATGTACCCCTGATAGTGGACACAAAGAATGCAGAATTTATGGGCCATAAAGACATATGGCAGAACTCCCATGATCAGGAAGAAACTAATGAAGACAACTCAGCAATTGTGCTGCAATCAGTTCCAGCTCGGTAAAAGGTGAGCACAAAAGGGGAAGATCACGGCCAGGGACTCAGCACCAACCCAAGAAACCACCAACTCAAAGACTGAGCACACAGCCTAATTACCGTTAGGAGGAAGAGAATCTTTAACCAATAGAAAATAGAATACTAATTAATAAGAGAACTATGTAACTTGTAGCCAACGGACAATAATTCCTTCGCTGAAATGTATAAATAGCGTATAATATATAAATAAAAGTTCCGATCGTTTGTGCGCTTTATTTGTGGAATACCACCGAGCACCCAGGCTTGGGCAACACTGAAATAAACAACCGAGTTTTGTGGACAGTCTGGTTCACAAAGTGGTGTTTGGTCACAGGTCGGACTCGATGACCTCAAAGGTTTTTCTAACCTCATTGCTTATGTGACTCCGCGGTTCTATCTGTCGCTAAACTTTATTTAAAAGCCGACATTCAACAGCGCGCGCTGCTCCCTTCAACCCTCCCATCGCAGCCGCGCTGCTTGCGAGACACAAAAAGCCGGGCGCCTGCTAAGTGCGGACGGCGGGATTCCTGCGCGGAAGCACGGATCAATTCCCCGCGCCGGGGAGCGGCCGAGGGACGGTCCCGCTGTGCCACCGCCCCTCCGTCCCTCCCTCGCTCAAGATGGCGCCGCCCGTGCCCTCAGCCCGGGAGCGGCCGCGGCCGGAGGCTGCGCCAGGGGGCGCGCGCGGCCCCGCTCGGTCCCCGCCGCCGGAAGCGGCGCGCGCGCGGGGCGGTGGCGGCGCGACATGGATCCTGAGAGGGAGATGCTGGAGATGCCCGAGATGCCCGAGCTGTCCGACGGCGAGGGCGCCTGGGACGACGAGGAGGAGGAGGAGGAAGGCGCTGCCGCGGCCCAGCAGACCCGCTGCCTCTTCTGCGACAGGTGGGGAGCCGCTGGCCGGGGGGCCCCGTGAGCAGAGCGCGGCGCTGCGCTGCGAGCGCCCGGGCTCGGCCCGCCGCACGGAGATCGCGAATGAATTCCGACTTTGGAGCCTCGCTCTGTAGCTTGTTGATCGCATACACTGCCTCTGTGGAGCCAAAGGTGTGTTAGGTTCAGACTGAAGGAGGGAGTAACGTGGTAATCCCCTTCCCTCGTGCTGAAGCAGCGTGGAGGCTCTTCTCTCTCTCTTTTTGTTTTTTAATCTTTTCCCCATCGCAGTATCGGGATGAGAATTTTTGTTTCGATGCAGCTGATCAAGCTCCCCCACCCGCCTTGCGTTGGTGTGTTTTTTAGATCTGAGGTTTAACGCAGGCTTTGCTCTCAAGGAGTTTGGAAGTTAACAGGAGCTGGTATTCTGCCAAACAAAATTTTTGTGTTCATTGGCTTTTGTTTCAAAATGTTTGATAAACAAGGTAAAAACTTTCTTGTGAGGCATGTAAGCCAGTGCGTGGTCATCCTTTCTCCAAGGCAGGAAATGTATTCTGAATTGCCCAGCAAGTCAGAGCACATAGTACTCGTAAGTTAGAACTCCATGTCAATATTGTATATATTACATAATAGTTTGTTACTTACAGGTTGTTTAGTTCTGCTGAAGCTGTGTTCTCCCACTGCAAAACAGAACATCAGTTTGATGTCAGTGATATGGTCCAGAAACACGGTAAGTTTTTTTCATGACTTGTCACTTCCTTTTGTGTATGAGTATCTCATTTAAAATAAATTGCAAATATTAATTTGTTTCTAACTGATCTCCTGGTTCACAGCTGAAGCTTCCAGATTGAGTAAGATGAGCTATTGTAGAAAAATGCTTTTACATTTTCTTTGTGCTGGCTGCTTCCTGCATGATTTTTCTACTGGTAAAGCTCTCAACCAGTGACAAAAGTGAGATTGATCTCTTCTGGCTTGTGCTGATTCCACACTGCTTACTTGATCAACCTGAGCCAGACACTGCACGATTGATCTGATCTGATCTGGTCTGCTGGGAGCTCTTTCCTGGCCAGTGATGCTCTTTTTGGGCTCAGTATTTAGCAGAGACCCATGGCTTGTGTCCTTCAGATGATCACAGAAAGGCTCCCCTCCCATGTCTGTTAAATTCTTTTTAGACAAGTTTAAGGTTGGCTGTCACTTGAAGCTGTCATTATATATTGTAAGAACTTGTCTGGTCTGTTTTCTGTCTAAAATCCAAGGAAAAGTATTTTGGGTTTATCTTTGCTGTTCCTGGGGAGAGAACACAGTTAAACTACTTTTGTCAAGGGGGGCAATTTTAAATCAATATTGGTAGGTGTTCTTGATGAGTAGCATCAGTTTGCATTCTTTTAAGGAGAAAGCTAAGAATATGAACAGGGCAGCACAACAGCCTAAAATGTCAGCAAGGTAGCTGGTAGGAGATAAGAGTGGCTGTCCTGAGGTACTTGCTTTCCAAATGAATGAAATTCCTGTTTGTAGTTCCCATTTGGATGTGTTCTGGTCTTAATTTTTGGCAAATGTATTTTGCCCAGAGGGTGAGGATTTCCTGGGTTAGTCCAAAGGAGAACAGATGGCAAACTTACAATAGGAAGACTGCTCTAGATAGTGATGTACACCCAAGGGGAAGTTTGAAACAATTACCAATTGAACAGGTAATTAGTATTCATGTAACTGTAAAACGTGTGGTCTTTTCTGTAATACAAATGCTCTTTCCCTTTATTTTTTTTTTCCTCTCAGGACTCGATTTTTATGGATACATTAAACTAATAAACTTTGTCAGATTAAAGGTAGGTGTGCCACATACTGCTTCTGTGTTCTGACTCTGGAGAACAATGCTGTGCTGTCAGTTTGCCCATTTCTAATAATTGTGTGAGATTTTGTATTGTCATTTTAGGAAAAGAAATCATGGGAATTAAAGTAGCTGTTGATCGGTTTATCTAGATATGGAGCTGTTTTAATTTTAAATGTATTTAATTAATGTGATGGTTTGTTTTCAAAAAGGGTTGTTGAGATTTGCACAAAGCCTCCATGCTATGTGGCATCATTTTATTAGGTTTTTTCAGGCCTTTGACTCTGCTGTCTTGCTTCAGAAATGGGTTCACTTCTCAAGAGCTGAAGTTTCTGTTATTGCATGTGTGTTGGTATAAAAGCCTTTCTGAGGGTGTGAGCTGGCCAAACTCCTACTTAGTAAGGACAATACCTGATCCCTTAAGTTACAGATCTTAAAACTCTCCTAAAATGATACCTGAGTCAGGAAGGGTAAGGGAAACCTCCAGTTTTAAGATAGGCCTTCATATATTTTGTGTGTCTTGTGACTTTCTTCCTTTGTTATTTCCTACAAGTTTAGGTTAAAACTCAATACCATCTTACCTTAAGTATTTTTTACTTCAGTCTTCCAGTCTTAAATCCTCAAGTAGTTATTTAATGCATAACTATGTAAACACAGAAAGGCAAAACTGAAGTCCAAAACTGACTTCTCTTTTCCTGGCCAGGTATTAACTGGATGTAAACAGGAGACAATACAGTGTTTCTGGCTTTTGTCCCTACAGCACTGTTCATGTAAGAGCACCTGACAGGATTAGTATCTTGGATTTATTGATTAGCCAAACACCTGGGTGAACTTGGGTTCCTGAGAGCAGTGCAGTCCTGCAAGTATCCTTCAGTATTTATCAGTGTGCTGTGCATTACTGCTTGCACTGAATTCCTTGATCCTGGAGCTGCCTTGGGCTCTCCCAGCCTTTGCTACAAAGCTCCTTCAGTAATACCCTGCATATTTTACTATGTGAAAGAACATGTCTTTGCCTTGCTTTTTTGAATGGAATTGAAGGGCTGGTGTTTTCAAAGAAACTTAGGATGTTCTTCTCCTGTCTAGAAACCAACGGGAGCATATTTGAGTTCTCTTAGCAGCCCACTGCCTTGGGAAGGAGAGGAATATTTGAAACCAGAACTGGAAGATGATGTCCTGCTTCAGTTTGGTAAGTAACTGCTTCAGTTCAGTATGACTCCTGCTTTGTGGGCTAAATGTGTTGTCAGAGTTCATGACATGTGAAGCATTGTCACTGTTACTCAGTTGATTTATGTATCTGAGAAAGTTCACGTGCTAATTATATTAATTCTATCTAAACCAAATGCCTCTTCTAGACATAATCAAACAGTGGTATTTAAGGAAACCTGAAAGGATTTATTTGCCTTTAATTTAGAGCTTGCTTCTAGCATATTAGCTTTTTCTGCCTGGTCTTGTGTTTTGTAGTTAGCCCTGTCAAATTCAGTGCCTTTTGTAAAACAACCAGCTCATACAAAGCATCCAAAGACAGAAGCAGTATGAAATGTTTATGATCTGCTGTGAAGCCATACATGACTGGTAGATATTCTTTTTCCTCCCTGTTTTATCAGACATAGAAGATCTTTGTGAACCTGTAAAAGTTCTGCCTCCTAACGGTTTAAGTGATACCATGGTGCTCCTTGAACAATTAAAACATGCAGAACACAGAGCCAGAGCTGCAGAAGCAGCCTTGGCTAGAGCACAAGATGATCTTCAGAAAATGAAGTAAGTGTCTGAACTGAAGTTTTGGATGTTTTTATTTGATGTGGTTTAGATAAGATGTTAATGTTCAAAGACCAACAGAAATTGAAAGAAGTAGTAGAATGTAGTTATGGAATAAACCTTGGGGTGGGACTGTAGGTTTGACTTGTCTGTTGTAGATGGTTAGTAAATGTCTTGTGGATGGTTTGTAAAAACTACACAAAAATCTGCACAGATTGAAAGATCAGAGTATGCTTAGGAAAGCTAAGCAAGCCCATCATTCAGATCTATTTTCCTTCAGACTACTCTTTGTTTTTAAGACACGTTTCTGTTAGTCCTTTAGGTAGGAATTTAAACACTGAGGATGCACACACTGGAGAAGATAGAGAGACTGACAAATCAAATACAGGACTCCAGATATGTTCAGAGTTGGCTTCAAACAGTAGTTTTTAGTAGAGTTCAGTTACAGTTTGGGGAAACTCTCAGTGAGATTAATAAATCAACTCTTTTCAGCGACTTTGTTTTTGGTATCAGATGAGGGTAGTAAGAATACTCAGTGTATCATAGTCAGGATGTCCCCATAGCTACTTCTAAATCTTGAAGTCTGCAAAATATGGATTGATGATGCTCATGGATAACGTGGAAATACAAATTTCATTTAAATCCTATACAAACATATCATTTCAAGATCACACTGACTGGGCACTGAGGAACTGAAGTTATATTTAAGAGACTTGGAAAAATAATTCACATTCTTTTGTATGAGAAGTTAATCAGCAAAAACCCTTGTGTTGTAAAATACATTTGGGGTTTTTTTTGTACATTTTGACAGTACATATTTGGTACTACAGGTAACTAAGTTCACCAACATATATTCATGTATTCAAATCCTCTCAGCTGTGAACAACTATTTATGTCAACAATGATCAGTTTTTTCTTCAGGTCAGTTTGAATTTTGTAAATTGTTCTTCATAGCACACAGTGGTTTTCTGGTATCTCTGTGTACATTATGCATTAATTGATCATAAACAGTAAGAATGAGAGAAATTTGTCATTGTGCTTCAAAAACTTGGGAGTATTTTCTGTGTGTCTTTTTGTCTTCTTTGTGTTCCATTCATTTTCATTTAAAACAAAAAGAAACCTTCTCAGGTCATGAGTAGCAATTTCTTTTGAGCTCTAAACTTCAATGAGGCTTATAGATTTTTTTTAAAGTCAGTATATCAAGTTATCTCCTCTTCTAAGAGGGAGCCTTTAATTTTTCTTTCTCAATGCAAGCTTGTTAATTCAGCAGAGATTGGCTGGCAGCAAAAGTAGCCAGATGTAGATCTGATGAAGCAGCATGGTTTTAAATTATGGACAGATGAGCTAGTTGCACTGTAGTAGTCTAAATGCCATAATTCAGTGGTTTGTGCTGGAGGTTATTCCACAGACTATCATCTGCTCCCTTTCAGGTAAACCCCTGTGGAAAAAAGACAGTAACATTTCTATAAATCAGATCACCTTTAGTGTTAGATGTAACTTAGAGATTTAAGAGCACAGCTTGTCTATGCTGAGTTTTTTAATCTGTCACCTCTTTAGAGGGGATGGCTTTTGGTTGTACTTATCTTTTTTCTTGATTAAAAAGACGGCAGGGCAGCTCTGTCTTTGGAGTTTCTTTGGTACTTGTGTTGCATGCATATATTAAAGGAACTATTGGCTTAAATAATTTAATCACTTAAATCTCACACAGTGCTAATTATACTTCATTGTATATAATAAAATTCATTTTATGAAAGTTTAAAATTGTATCATGTAGATATTTGTATAAAAGTAAAGAAAATGCAGAGTACTATGGTAAAGAGCAATATTAAAAATAAGATCCAGACTGTTTCTGTGTAAGCAAATATAGGAAGTTTCTGAAACTGACAAAATTTCAATACAAAATCCTTTACCATATTATCTTCCCCATCCAAACTAGCTGAGCAGGGAAGTATTTGAGATATCAGGAGTGAAATATAGTATTTTTTGTTTTGTTGTTTTATAAGGAGGGTATTGGTAATGAGATTGTTACCTACTCGTTTCTATATGTGAAGTTCCCATTTAAGAAAACTGTTAAAGGTGAGTGTCAGTGACTTAGGAGTGGTCTATGCAGCTTTTGTTGCTGTTGGACTGTAGACCTTGGAGGAATATTGTCTTGCTGAAGTGTGTTTGCTTTTTCACTTCATGGTGGTGGGTGTAATATGATTTGCTTGTTAATGTCTAATACTGTTATCATTATAAACCCCTTGATTTGTGTATTTTGTCATCAAATCTGCTTTGAGGAATGGGAACATGGACTCACTGAATGGTTTGGGCTGGGAGGGACCTTAAGGCTCATCCAGTTTCAGCCCCCTTCCATGGGCAGGAACACCTCCCACTTTGCCAGTTGCTCAGAGCCCCATCCAGCCTGGCCTTGGGCACTTCCAGGGATGGGGCATCCACAGTTTCTCTGGGTAACCTGTGCCAGGGCCTCACCGCCCTCACAGTAAAAAAAGTCTTCCTAATATCGAGTCAAAACCTACTGTCTTTGAGTTTAAAAGTAATTTGTCCATGTCCAGAGTCTCTCTCCATATTTCTTGTCGCCCTTTTAGGGTATTAAGGGGCACAGTGGGGTTACCATGGAGGCTTCTTTTCTCCAGGCTGAGCAATTCCACCTCTTAGCCTTTCTTTACATGTTGTTGGAATGCAGGACCAGGGAGGAGGGAAAATAAGCAGCATGAAATTGAAGTTATAAATTGAATTTTTATCTCTGTTTTCACCCAAATGCCTCGGTTTTAAAATGCTTTTTTCTCCCTTCCAGTAGTCACCCAATGTTGTGTGGGCTGAAGTTCTTGTGCTCTTTGTATTGAGTCTGTATTTGCATTACACAGCCTGAACCACCTTGACACTGCATTGCTGCCTTTTACACCAGCAAGTGCAAAATAGAAACTACCCCAGTATTTCACAGCTGATAGTTGCTTGCTGGTATCAGAAGGCAGGGCTTGCAGGAGGAGGGTGCTGGAGGGAGTGCGGCGGTGCAGCAGCCCCGAGGAGCCTGCAGGGGGAGGATGTGCACACCTAAAGCTGCTGCCATTGTTGCCCAGCCCCTGGGCAGCCTGGGCTCCTTCCCTTCTGCCAAGCCCTTTCTCCCCCCTGCCCAGCCTCCTTTTCATGGTCCCGTCAACACGTCTCAAGGGTATATTTCAAATTGATTACAGACAATTTGCTCAGGATTTTGTGATGAACACAGATGTCAGGAGCAGCTCATCATCCAGAGCCATTGCAGACCTTCAGGAGGACGAGGATGGCGTTTACTTCAGCTCCTATGGGCATTATGGGATACACGAAGAGATGCTAAAGGTTAGAAAGTCATCGCCGCTGCATCTTAGTAGGACTGAAGAGGAGAGGTGGAACAAAGTGGGCTGTGTGCCCATAAATATACTGCAGAGCAGCTGCATTTTTAACCCTTTCTGTCCACAGAGGGTTTTTGGTAGTAGTTAGGCTGAGAGATTTTTTCAGTTTTATTTCCTTTGTATCAATTCTGTTTATGTGGAGCATTAGGAACATAAAATGATTTACAGTTATGTTTGATATTACAATACCTGTACCACAGCCCTACCTTGCCAATAGCAGCTTTTACCTGCTTGTTTAAAACATGAAGGATAAAACATAGTACAGACAGTGAATATTTTTCTTTAGTTTTACATTTTCCTCATAATTGAAATTTGTTCAGCAGGACCATTTCTCAAATATTGTGGTTTTCTCTTGCACTTGATAAGCAGAAATTGTTACTTGTGCACTGTTCAGTGTATTGATAACATGACATTGAACAGCTGGAGCAGTAGGCTCCTTTCATATGCTAAAGATAAAAAAAAATGATGCTTAAAACTTCTCAAAGGCAAACCTATGTATGCCCTTTAAAATAAGGAAAAACTAGCACAAAGCCCAATAGCTTAAAATTAACTTGTAAATTAAAATGTCTTAGTGCTTCCTTTCAGAGAAAATGTCATAGTTTTGAGAGTTATAAGCAGTGTTATCATTTTAAGGCATAAATAAATAAAATTCCTGTCTAAAGTCGAGGCAGAATACAGAATTGTGAAGTGGCTTTGTGCCTGCAGCTGGCATATAAAGCTTTCAGCTTTGTAAATCGTTTAGTAGCTCCAGTGCAGAAATACACATGAATCTGTGTTAAGAGTAGTATGACTGTGAGCTTATTATTAAGGGGAGGAGATTTTACAGAAGCACAGAGATGGCTGCAGAAGTAGAAGAATTTTCTGAAATGTTTAGTCTGTAGAAATACAACTGAAATGTAACTTAAAGGTAAATTAAAATGATAGATGTTTGGTTTGGCAGCTGTATTATTAAGCTGTCATTTGAGATAATGTAGGCTATAGGATGAGAAGCCTTCTGTTGGCTAGTAAAGTTTACAATAAATCTGCATCTCTGCACAAGGAGACTGGTACAAAATTGTATTTTACTGATTTAAGGGTACGCTTGTCAGAATGCTTTTAAGAAGACTTTTGACTCTCCAAAACATAGGAAAATGATTGTTTTTATTGTGTGCACGTTGAAATTTTTTCTTTATGCTGAGCATTCACTTTGATTTTTTTTTTTTCCCTGTTTACCTTATTTACATAAATGTAGTAGCTTACTACATGAACATTTTTTAAGAAAGTAGTCTTACTATTTGAATTGTAAGCCCTTTTCTGAAACTGTTCAGTCTTGAAACCTTTTTTTTCCTTATGCCTGGTAGTGGTAAGACAAAGTTTCAGTTTGGGGTTTTTTTCTGCAAATACTTCGGAGGTTGAGCAAGAATATTGTTACGTCACTCTTGCCAAGTGAGTGGTGTTTCCCTTGCTCTACCTTTTTGCTTGAGAATTTCTTGGCTGTCATCCTAATAATCTTTTTTACCATTTTACTTAAACCAAGAAAGCATTACATGGCAATGTTGAGTGGGAGAAAGGAATTGGTGAATAAAGACCTGAAGTGCTTGGCCATGCATTGAGCTGGGGCAGTGCTGAAGCAATGTGAGGGGCAGGATGCAAGGCTGAAAGCTTTCCAGCTGGCTGCTTGCTCAATTGATTATTTATTTTTAAACTTTTCTGGTCCTTCCAGAAAATCCTATCATATACTGCAGTAGAGGTGAAGTAATAAAAATAGTTACTCTGAATACAACATCATAGCAAACCAATATGGTTTTAAAGGGTCATGGTTTCTGTTATTAATGTTAATTATGCAGGATCTTAAAGCAGAATTTTCTATAATAAACCCATCTGCTTCTTTGGGTTGTGTGTGTGATAGTACTTTTACATCTAAAGCTGGATTTTAGGATTTTCAGGCCTCAAAATAATTTTTTTGTCTCCAAAATTTTTATCATAAAAATGTTCTCAGTCACTGTTTTTGATCTTGTTTCTTTATTAAAATAGACTTTGCTCTTTCTCACTGTACAAAATTTCTGTTTTTCTGTTGTTTCTAGAAATTCTTAACTTGTAGTAGAAAAATCCCCTAGATTTAATAAAAGTACTGGGATTTTATATTTCAGCATTATTTGCACTAGACAAAAAATTGCTGATTTTTTTTTTTTGTCTGTAACACTTGAACTGCAACAGCAACTCCAAAACCTATACTTGGCTGTCAATTTGTGTACCTGCTGATGCATGTTAAGAGAATCAATGTTTTAATAGCTTACCTTGCTGGTAAACAGAGCTATGCTGCAGGCTTTTATATACTAAGATACTATGTATGTTTTGTTTTAGGCTTGAAAATATTCCAGCTTCTCTGGCCCTGTTGTATTTCGATCAAACTTATTTACTGTGTTGGATTTTCATCAAATGAGATGTAAAGCTTTAACTACTAGCTTGTCATCAGGATTGCAAATTTGCAGCTTGTTCAGAAATAAAACCAAGTTAATTTGATGCATGACTTTTTTATTTTACAGACATCTCTGTGTCACAGGGGTGTCAGAGAACAAAATTACACAAAACATTTTATGAGCTTCTGATTCAAATTTTCACCATTGTATAGGAGATTTCTATTTAAGTTGGTGTAATATTGTCACTCTATTACTGCTGTTCCTGGTTAGTGATGAACAGGTATTAAGAACTTTGAAACATTCAAAACAAAAGGCAGAATCAGGAAAACACAAAATGGTTTCTTATTTTTCTTCCAGCTGAGGCAACTGGCTTCATTTGCCGCAGTACATTCTGCAATAGTATCATACAGAAGTGTCATGTTTGCAGGGCCATATAAATGCAGTATGTGCAAAGCATCCTTAGGCCAAGTAGAAAAGCAAGTTGTTCAGCACTTTTTAATTTTATGCTGTACCTAAGTAGAAAAAGTGAACCCTCTTTGTTCTTTGACTGATAGGATAGAGTCCGTACGGAGACCTATCGTGACTTCATCTATCAAAACCCACATATCTTCAAGGACAAGGTGGGTAAAACTGCTCAGAGGATACAGCAATTGCTGTGGTTTATTTTGTCTCATGGTAGAAAACCTGTAGGTTAGCTGTGAGAATGGAGAATCACAGTGCCAGGATTTGATTTAATGTGCTCTGGCTTTATTAGGTGGTGGAGAGCTGTTGAGCTGCTGGAGGGTGCAGCATGCTGATAAGAGCAGTGGTGATCTCTATTGTCTTTGTGCTGTGTGCCATGCAGGGGGCTCATTAATTATCTTGGCGGGGTGAAGTTGAGCCTCTCTTGTCGAGGATATTAGGTGGAATCTCTCTGAGGGCTCTTTACCAGGATTAAGTGGATTTCTATGTGTGCCTGATAAAGTAAAAACGTCCTAGAAGCCCTGTGTAATTAGAGCTGAGAAAGAAGTCATGTGGAACTGGTTTTTTTTATATTAGTGCTGTTTAGTGTCTCCAAGTTGGGTGGTTGTTATTGAAGGGCTTGGAATTGTGAGCTAGTACATTTGCAATGAGGAGGGATTTCAATGATAGGATCTTACAGTGGTTATGACCCCTGGACAGTAATAGTCCTCTTCTTGTCTTCTGTATTTCTGCTGGCTGTTTCTGATGGATTTGTTGTGTTTTAAGCTTGTAGAGCCATAGAATGGTTTGGGTTGGAAGGTGCCTGCAGGATCATCCAGTTCCAACCCTTCTGCTATGGGCAGGGACACCTTCCAGTAGACCAGGTGGCTTAGAACCCCATCCAGCATGGCCTTTAATGTTTTTTTCAGGGATGGGGCACTCACATCTTCTCTAGGCAACCTGTGCTGGGGCCTCCCCACCCTCACAGGGAAGAATTTTTTCCTAGTATCCTATCTAAGCCTATTTTCTTTCATTTAAATCCATTCCCCTTTTTTCTGTCACTCCAGGCCCTTGTAAGGAGTCTCTCTTCATCTTTCTTTTAGGCTCTTTTCAGGTACTGGAAGGGGGCAATTAGGTCACCCCAAAGCCTTCTCTTTTCCAGGCTGAACAATCCCAGTTGTCTCAGCCTTTCTTTGTAGGAGTGGTGAGAGAGATACACTTCTGTCCTGGCAGAAAGTACTTTAGTGTTTGATATTGCCTATTCTTTGTATGTCCTTCCCTCAGTTTTCAATTGGAAACTACAGCAGAAAAAAAAATAGGAAATAGTTTACTTCCCTTTTTTGCCTCAATTCGTATCATAAGCCTGTTTCTGCTAAACATTTCTAAACTCTTTGATTATAGTGAGAGAGCAAGCAAAAGTGTTGTAGAATTATGCTGCCAGCTGTTTAAATTATGCAGGTGACTTCGTAGGTGGGCAGCTCATCTAACAAAGCAGAAAGATCAATAAAGGAAAGAAAACTTTCCCGAGAGAAATTTAGTTTCACAGATGCCTCTAAAACTGATAACTGCAGGTTTTCACAGGGTAAGACTGATGTGAAGTTACACAGAATGTGAGGCCTTGTGGAACAGTAATTTTTCATGATTGATAGTTTCTCCTGTGCTGTATGGATACGCTGGGAACATTCGAAACAAACTGTGGAGTAACTATTAGAGTCAATGTTGCTTCAGCCCTAGGAGTAACTCCACATGCTCAGGAAACAGTTTAGGCAGTCTGTGTGTTTACTCTGTTGTAAAAGCATTCAACTTCTCAGAAGAAAAACTCAAGTATTACAACATCTACAAACTAATTTCTGAACATGCTTTTTATAGCAGTTTTTTGATCAAGCTTACCTCAAATTCATGGTGTATCCAAACCCATCATGGTGTGATGAGGCTGAGGTTGAACTGAAAGACAGAATCTCAATTGCTTTGAGTTCCCAATATCCCCCATCCATGTGATCAGTGTGCCCTGCTTAACTTGTGTGTCTTGGCCAAATGATGTAGCTTTCTATTGGTACACTGTTATGGAGAATAAATGGAGTTTTTTGCAGAAATCTGGCTTTGAAATGACATCTGTTACAGACTTCTGCTGAAGGAGCTGTACAGGATACATTGCTTAACTTAATGTATTGTATAATGCTAATGAGTGAAAATTCCAAAGGCTGTTTTATCTTAAATTTTAATTACAATTAAAAAAAACATAAAAAAGTCTAATACTGTATTTCCTAGAACTTCCTTATGATATTCCTCACTGGAAAATACATACTGATGCTTTTTGGTGTTTTCTGAGTGGACAATTGTGAGGTAATTTGGGAGGAGCTTGTTCAAAGAGCTGAATTTTTATACTCACTTTTGATGCAAGTTTGCATCCTAACCTTTAGGATACTAAAGAGGTATGATTGCATGGTGATATATGATAACAGAATATCTAGATTTCTTTATTATGCATATTTTATTCAGAACCAGCCAATTTGTTTATTCTGTCTCAGCTTTCAAAATAAATTATTAAAACTTGAATGATTTCTGCTTTGCTGCCTTTGTTTTCAACCTGTCAAATGCATTTGAGATGAGAATGGGACAATTCAGGTTACCTGGCAGGAGTAATGAAAGTGGCTGTACTCAGTAAAAGGAAGCATGGTCCATTTTACTAGAAGAGTGTTTTTGGGTTGAAAACTAATTTAGCAAAGCACTGTTGCCATGCTTAGCTTTTGCTGTAAGACTGAAGTCTGAGGCAAGCATCCGTGCCATATTCAAGGAATAAAATGAGCTTTTAAACCACTGTCCTACTAAGTGTTCATTGATGAAATTGATTTAATTGGCCAAAGTCCCTGGCCTTCAGTTTTTCTGAGTTTAAAGTGATTTTTTCTATCACTGAAAGTAGGATATCAGTTTTTCTTAGACTGCAGAGGAGGATGTGAAGTTGCAGTGTGTTGTGGTGTGGTGAAATCTCCCTTCCAGCTGCTCCAGGTCTTTGGTGAGAGGCCATATGTGATCGCTGCAAGAATGTGTGGGCTGTAGACCCTTGTCCTCAGGCTAATTGATGATCACTCTGCTTGTCTTTTCCCTCCTCACATGTATTCCAGCTTGTATATTTTCTCTCCAGTGCCTCTTTTCCATCCCATCCCCTGCCTAAGGCTAGATGAGTTCCATCTGGGTTTTTAAGTGACCAGGGCAGCTGTCCAAAGTGGTGTCTGTTCTGATTTTTTTCCAATTTGTGGTGATTGCTCTCTTTCATGCAACTGTACATCAAGATGATTCTTTCACAGTGGTTTATTTTTGGCTGTGACTTCCAGCTGTTACGGCTCAGTGATTTTGTTAACTATCATAGGTGAAATGTTAGAATAGGTGATGTTGGAGGGTGAGATTTCAGCAGCTGCAAGAATAATTGATTTTTATTTTCTGTTCCTGTCTCCAGCAGATTCAGTTTAGGGATTTCTGTAGCCCTAACATGCTCTCTCCTAACTTCTAAGTTGTAGAGTTGACTCCTTTTGAAACATAGCAGCAAAAGAGTTGCAGGTGCAACAAGTAACTCTATTCACAGCTTCCCTTCCTTCTACACAAGCTGCTGTAAAAGGTCATTATTCTAAGGTTTTTTAGTCTGTTTCCAGGTTTTGAGTGGTTCTACCGAGACAGGTGGCAGTCAATTCTTCAGACACTGCTTCTCAGACCACCACAGCAGCAGCTCCCTTACACTCCCTTTTTCTCCTCTTCATGTAACATTTTAGGTGTTTCCCACTTAATTGCTTGCTGTTGTTTCCCATGTGCAGCTGGAATTAGCAGGCTTCCTTGTCTGCCTGGAAAAGATGGTAGAGTGGGGAGTTAGAACTGCACTTTGACTTGGATATCTCTGCATGCAACAGTAAGACTTTATGCCTTCTGTTGTAATATGGTATCTCACTGATGTAGAAAGAAATGTAGAAAAATCATAGCAAAATTAAGATTAAAAATAAGATTGTTTTGCTTTCATTTATTCCTTTCAGGTGGTTTTGGATGTTGGCTGTGGAACTGGAATACTCTCCATGTTTGCTGCCAAAGCAGGTGCCAAGAAAGTGATTGGAGTTGACCAATCTGAAATCATCTATCAGGCCATGGACATCATTAGGTAGGAGAAGTTGTGGTGGTTGTTAGTTTTCTGTTTCTTCATAGGAATTTTAAATAATTTCTGTAATTTGTCTGTTTTACAGTAAATAAAAGCCCTACCTTGTGAATTGCTCTCCCCTAATTCAGCATTGTTGAGGGTGCATCCTGTCCAGCTAGGTTGCTAAAGGCATTCAGTAGTGTCACAGCTAGCACTGAACCCTGAGGGACACCTCTGATACCTGGCTACCATTTAGGATTTGTACTGCTCCTCTCAGCTCTTGAACCTCATGGTCTGGACCCATCTCCTTGTTCATTTATACACTCCACATGCCACAAATTTGCCTGTGGAGGATATTTATGGAGGCTGAGCATATGTAAAAATCCAACAATGACATCTGAAGACTTAAAAAGGATTTCCTAGGATGAGATGGGAGGAGTGTAAGCATCGATGTGCACTGTTGATAGCTGAAGCCTGGAGGTTTTTTCATTCAGTTTGATTTTCTAAGAGCAACAGTGAAAATAAAATCCAGGTAGATACTGAAGAATTTGGGAGTGACAGTTTTTTTTATGCAAGCTCAAGTGGCACAGAAGTAATGTCTGTGCAGAATTTGTTAGGTACCACTCACACATTGGTGGTGCAGCACTGCACACTTGGATGCTGTAAAATTACTCAATATCTGCTTGGGAAAGGCACTATGTTAAACTTAAGTGTATGTTTGACTAGAAAGCTTTTTTGGCACAAGAACTCATTCCTTGAAGAGAACTTTTCCCCTGAGTCTGTGACATCTTCAGAATGGTTGCAAATGTGAAATAGTGTTTTATATCTAATGTACTAGATTACAAATTTAGGGCTGTGATAACTTTCAACAAGTGCACGAAGTCCTCTGAGTATTTATACTTAGGGAAGAGTAGAAGTAACAGTCAATATGTATTATCTTTGGGGAGGAGAAGGGCAGACCTCTAGGAAAAATATTAATCAAAACTCTTAAGAGTGATGAATTGCCACATGAACTACACAGCAAGTCATCATTAAGCCTGCACATTCATAGGTACTTTCTGCTATAAAAGTTTCAATTCACATTAAAGTCTCCAATTCACATCAAAACAATTTATATTTGTCTGGTTAAAGCTACTTTTCCTAAAGGAATAAAGCTGACAAAGTGGCAGTGGTGTAACAAATATTTATAGGAACACTAAACAACTCTGTAGCTTAAAAAACTACTGTGGGGGTATGCTTCCACCTGTGATTCAAGTGTGTGCTCAAAGCTTTTGTCCTTCCCAGGATTCAGGTTAATTTCTAGCATGCTAATTACTGGAAACAGTGCAACCCCTGTGTCTAAGTGAACCGGAATACATAGCCTGAGTAACCTTAAAAATAAACTTATTTTGAACTAAGTGATTGCCTTTCCTTTTTCTTGCTGTGAATAGTCCCTGTAAAATTTCTAGCACAGTGAATGATTTGATTTTTGTCATTCACCACTGTTAAGCTAGAATAGAAAGTTGAAGTAGACTTCCTAAATCTCAGTTTTTCCTACAATATGTAAACTACATTGGTTGGTTTGGATTTTTTTAAACATTATAATTGAAAACAAGTGTGTAGTGAATTAATCCTTTTCCTCTCTGTTGTTTTAAATCATGTCCTTTTATGTGGTCATTTAGCACGTCATCTTTAGATCTCTTTTAGTCCTTCTTAAATTATTGTTGTGGGTGGGAGGTCTTTAACATTCCTCAGTTTGAACTTCTGGTTTTACTTCTGTTTAGAGCATTAAATATAATAATAGTAATAAACTGCTGTCTTCTAACAGAAGACTGTCTTGTGTAGAGGATTTAATTGATCTTTGCAAAAGCCCACGTGTTCAAGGAGCCCTTTGACCTTTTCCTTTCCCTCCCTTCATACTCATCATTCTTCCATTGTCTTTTAGATTGAATTTTTAATGTCATTACTGGTCTGCATTGAAAGCCAGACAGAATGTAAGAGTGAGATGTCAGGAGAGGGAGGGAAGGAGCAGAGATAAGAACTGCAGTGGGAAGATAAATTTCTGTGGTGAGAATACTTTTCTGCCTTCTCTAAGAATAGCCATGGTAATAAAGATACGTGCAAGAAAGACTAATATGGTTTGCCAAGAAGAAAACCAGTACATTTCAAGCATTTACACACTTAATAATTTCACTATGGTGCAGTTCTTGTTTCAAAACCTGTGGTCCTGTCCCAGTCCCTCCCTCCTTACGCAGGATGGTTGTACATGACGTGCATGTGAGGTAATCCCTGATCACTGCAGGTTCTGAACATTGCAGATGCTTTTGCCCAAATTGCAGTGGGGAGGGTGCCTTTACTGTGGAATAACTGTAGTACTGATTTAGAGGGAAGCTTTGTTCTCAGTGACTTTGCAGCTGGTTTGGTTAAATAAAAAACCGAGTCGTGCAAAACAGCTTTGTAAGGAAGTTAATTTCCATTGCTGTCCTGGTGTGGTGAGTAGGCTCTGATTGTTGTGGAGGTCAGAGGAGGAGTAATGGAAACAAGCAACTTTTAAATAAAGAGGACCAGCAGTTTAAAATTGTCTTCTCTGTTTTCCTGGTTTCTGAAACTTACACATTTGCATGCATAGCACGTTGGAGGTATACAGATCTACTGCCTGCCATCTTCTCCTGGCACTAAATCTGCTGCAATTTTTAGCTACTTGGAAATGTTCCCTCTGAAATATAACTGAGGAATAGTACATTCTAGTGCTTCTTGATTAGTTAAGCCAAAAAGTTTGTGGGGGAGGAATGTGAAATATAGATGTCAGTATATCTCTCTTGACAGCATAAATTTGACATAGAAACTAATTTGTTTATGTTTTGACTTGCAGATTAAATAAACTTGAAAATATTATTACATTAGTCAAAGGAAGAATCGAGGAAGTTTATCTGCCATTGGAAAAAGTGGATGTAATTATATCTGAGTGGATGGTAAGGTGCATGACTATTCTTTTCAAGTTATTTTCAAAAGAAAATGTGTTATATTTCATTTGGAAAGTTATTCTATAAGTGTTGCTTTTTTTTTAACCAAACATCTACCATGGTTCCAACGGTGTCTTTAACAATGTCAGACATGGGATGGCAGTCCTGATTATGTGGTACTTGGACACAATTCCTGTTCCCTCTTGTTCAAGCTCTTTCAAGTCAAGCTTCTCTAAGTACAGTTGAGCTGCTTTGGGTGCAGCAAGTTTCTGTTATGTAGTTGGTTTGGAAATCTATAAAGCACTCAGTCATACTGTTGTGGCTGCTCAGGTGAAAGTAATGGAGAAATATTGTATTAGTCATCTAGCCAGCTCATTCTGGTGGCTAAAATACCTTCAGTCTGCAAATTCAGCTAAGGACTCTCCTGACTGTGCAGGAAAGGTGATAAGAAGGGGAGGCACTGCCTCTGGAAATCTGCAAATATTGGGAGAAAACAACGTTGCTTTTCATTGCTGGGTTTTAGCATAACAATAAAAACACTGATTTAAAAGTACAAATAAATGTGATGGACAGCAGTATCTAAAAGAGCCATCTCCTGGAATCCACTGGATTTCAGCTATTGGCCTGTTACCTTTTTCATGTGGTGGCTGATAACTGTTACACACCTGTCCTTGCTACCTGCCATTAATCCTAATAAAGAAATCTGTGTTGAAAACCCCAGTGCCAGCCTGAGTTTCATAGTGACATAGGAATGCCTGTTCCCTATCAGAGATGTCATAGGAAACATCTTTTTGAACTGTTCTTTTGTGAACTTCTCCTATTCAGTATCCTCATATCAAAGGCCTTCAAAAAGCACTTCAAAACAAAGGTTTTCTTCATGCTACTTCCAGCTGTTGGGACTTCAAAATTCCTTTCTGCCTGAAATTTAAGATCAGTAATAAAACTTATATTCAATGTTAGTTGTTTCTTTGTGGGGTTTGTTTTGTTTTTTAACAAACCGTGGCTGTTATGCCATAAACAACAGCCTTTGGGGGGCAGGTCACGCACTCCCTGTGGATCCATATGTATCTACCTGTTTTTCAGGGAAAGATGAAAATAAATTGGTTTGCATTTTTTTTTAATACATATTTTTAAAATATTGCATGTGTCAGTGAACTAGAAATCTGTAGTTTTTCCTCCACTGCTATAATGTACGTTATTTGAAGCAGGAGCTTAGTTTAGTGTTGAGGGCACTAGTTTCAAGGATACTTTAAGCCATTGGCTTAAACCAGTGATTTAAAAATAGCACATTATGGTTGGTGATTTCTGACAGTGTGGTGGCTTCACTAGAAATGTAATTATCGTTTTTTCGGGGAAGTTCTGATCAGCTGCCTAATATGTGCATCAGGATTAATGTTCCCAAAATCACATTTCTCCTTCTGGAGCCCAAGATTTGGTTTTGAAAGGAAACCAGGCACGTGAGCTGAAGTCAGTTTATAAATCAGTGCCTCTAAGATGAACTAAAGGATTTCAAAACTCAGGTCTTGTAAGGAATGAAGTATTGAATATTGGATATTTTTCTTTTGTGTGCTAATTTACCTTTTTTTATGTGCACACAGCCATGTGCATTTCACTTAATTAGGTATTCTCAATACTTAGGAATGTTAGAATTTTTATAGGTTGCTGTGTGGCAGAGATAAAGAGGACAATGCTGTGGAGTAAGATTGATAGCTGGACAGTGTACACACTGTTCCAACACTGTCCACAAAGGAACATTATGTTACCTAATGCAGATGAAGATTCTTCTTTGTCTGGCTTTCTTGTGTGAATTTGCTTTTTCACTTCCTTCCCTACATGACACAGTGGGAAATCTGTTCTTAATATGTGAATGTAAGTGCCTGGAAGTGTTGAAGGATGAGAGCAAAAAGAATTCAGTATATGCGAGATTTTGCCTCTATACAGAGAATATGTAAGGACTGGCAGGAAAATTTTTCTTTGTAACAAAAATACGAAAAGTTGCAATTCTGTTTAGAAAACAAACTGGTTTTAGATTAGTAAATGTCAAACCTCTTTGTGGAGCCCTAGCTTTGTTTTGCTTGGTACAGAATGCTGCTTAAGACCAGTCCACAATGAGCTTTTTTTTTTTTTAGAGCTGTGTCTGGAACATCAGAAAATTAAAAACAAATATGATTCAAGAGAGAGGAAAAATACTGCATTCTCCCAGGATTGTTTCTAGATTAGGCTTTCTGCAAAAGCTGTCACATAGAGCAGTGTCTTATAAAAGGTACAGCATTACATTATGAGCATCTCAGTGTGATGGTTTCTGATGATCATTTACTTAATTGCAGAAATGACCTATGACTGCCACAAACTGCTTGCTCTTTTTCCCTCTCTTTCATTTGTAAATTTGTTCCCTTAAATTATGGATAAATGGGAAAAGCATCTTAAATATTACACACTGGGCAGGAGTGTGTGAGTGCGTGTGTGTCTATGTAGAAATTTGTATTTCTAATGCATATTTGCATTCTTCCAAAATAATACTTTCCCAATTTAAATTCCTCTGGATATGTTTTTTTCATATTCCAAGTTTAGAGGCTGAATGAAGAGCAACTATATCTTCAGTGGTTTTATTTAAGCCTGTGAAAGAAATTAGCAGTGAACTTGTTTGTAACGTACTAGATTCAGTTTGTGGCATCTGAAGTTTGTGTGTTTGACAATGTCAACATCAGAGCAGGACATTTCTGTGATTGTGTTCAATTCAACCCAGTGTGTTAAACACAGAGGAAGGCAGTAGGAGGTGTGAAGAGCTGTGAGTTGTTCTCTTGGTGTCCAAAAGGCAGGTTGCTGAAGATTGAGGGCCTCTTGGACTTCCACAGGCCCGGATAAAGCTGTTCAGACTTTGACTCCAAAGACATCTGGACATTGGTTTTAGCAAAACTTCAGTGAAATCTGCAGTCTGACACAAGGACTTCTTGTGTGCTGTGAGCCAGGAGCACAAGGGAGAGCAAGTGGGCTGAAGGGCCAGTGAACCACATTGCCTTGAGAAAAAGTACAAGAATGGCCAAGTAATAGTCTGTGCTAACAACCAAACATTACCCAAGGAGAAAGTCTGTCAGGTCTTGGAGGAAGGTTTTTTGGACGTAAGAATGGGTGGATTTTATATAAAATACCACTTCTGACCTTGTTTTTGTGGAGGTTTTCCTGTCCAGGACTGTTTGATTGTTTGTATCAGGGCTGCAAGCTTCTGATGCATCATCCTGCTTGCCTGCCTAGAGCTCTGATGTGTGAAACCTTTGAAAACCTTAATTTGTGTAACTAAACATTTGTATACTACTACCAGGCTCTGATATTTTGTTACTTGTCTGCTTGTGTCATAAGTCACCTACACATAAATCCCTTACTTCTTATTCAGAGTGTAGATTTACATGCATTCCTGGGCAGGAAAATACGACGTACAAAAGTGACTGAAGTATTGCTCACATATATAAGTAGGGTAATTGTAAACTTCTTAGCCTGCTTATTGAAAAGATAAACGCAGAAACAAACAAAATGTATGGAATGCTTTTCTGGAATGTTCTTGCACAGCTGCATCTGTGTGCAGATTTTTCTTGCCATCAGTATTGCTTTTGCTTCCTTTCTCTAGCTAAAACTGTAAAGCTAAAGGTTTATTTACTTGAGAATATCTGCATTTCTTGTTTGTAAAGGGGCTTTGCTGTGAGAGACAATTGCCTGAGATGGTTGTCTCAAATACAATGTTAGTGTACATGTCCTCATAAATTGGCTTTTTAATGCAGTGCTTTATGGTACTGAATATGCAGTAGAGTTATACAAGATAAAACTGGGGAAGAGATGGACTGTCAGATTAAAATATACTGAGGATACAACCCAGTAATTGTCTTTTAATCATGTCTTTGCTCAGATAGCTAATATTTTCTTTTCTCCTTTTTCTTTTCTTGCTTTTGTATTTCTTTCTCTTTTTTTGAAAAGAATTTTGAAATGACATGAGAATGGGCTGTGAACAGAGGCATTCAGGATCTAGGAAAAAGAAAAGGAAGTGAGCATGTCTTAAACACTGGAAACCATCTTCGTCCTCCTTTCCCTTTTTCTTTGAGAGATACACAGTTATTTCCCTGCATGATATTTTTTTGTCAACACTGATAATGGGGAGCACCTTTCTTCTCTTCACATCTTCCCATTTGGTGTTCTCACTTTTATTTGTTTAAGGAAACAACAGGGTGTGTATAATCACAAAGTCAAGCTGTGATTCTGAAATTTGTGAGGTTGACCTGTCAGTAATGAATTACTTCCTCTTTTTTTTCCTCTTTTTTTAAATTAAATTGTACATGAGAGATCAGCATGAAGGCAAACTTAGCACGTGGGAGGTGGTGCTGCAGCAGAGCGGGCCACATCAATTTTGTGTATTTGTTAATGCCAGATTAAATTTTGTGTTAGAGATCAGAATCCATTGTCCAGTCTGTGTTGCATACCTGCTGTGACTTGCTTTACTTTACAGGCTAGTGGAAATCTTGTAGTTAGAAACTTCTGTTTATGAAAATGCTGCACTTTTTTATACCACTGGGAATTAAAAAAAGATAAAGTCAACTCTTTGGGCCAGTGATTGGATAGCTTTTTTTTTGTCTCATTAAATATTCAGAATCAGGCTAGGTTCGGTAATGTTATAGAAAATAATAAAATGCATCTCTGATAGCAAGTGGAGGGGGAAACACAATGCCTATTCAAGTAGTTAAACAGTTCCTCCACATTCTATCTTTATGCTTTTTTTCTGCTCTATCAAAAATTCTGGTAATTCCTGGTGTTCTAAACATGCTAATCCACTTTTTGATGCTTTTAAAGAGCTTAAACTCTTTTTCTTCACAAAGATTATCATGTAAATACTGAAACAATAAAGCTAAAAGAACTTGAATACTTATATTTTGATCAGTTGGTAAAATATTTTTATGTAGCTTTGAATGAAAATGAAAATGAGTACGAGGAGGCTGTAGTATATGTGAATAATAGGGAAAAAATAACAATGCAGGATATTAAGGCATCAAAGATTTATGAGCCTTTTATAATTCTGTTAGGAATACGGAATACAGATATAAAGGATATTTAATAATTGTAGCAATATTCCCATTCCTGTGGATTCAGGGAGCTCCATGGGTGTCTCCTTGGGCAGACGTGAGACAGGGCAGGTGTGTTCTTGCAGAGTTCCTCACAGTGCTCTGTATTTCTGTTCCTGTCCAGGTCTGTATATGGAGCTTTGTTGTTAGCCGGAGAACATTTCGTTTCAGCTTTGCAAATATAAAAAATATGGAACTTCTTGTTCCTTTTGAGAAGGAAATAGCCAGCTTTTTAGTAGAAAACACATAATTTAAGGTGTTCTGTGCATTTGGTTTAACAGAGAATGTCATCTTTTATGTGTCTTAGTTTAGCCACTATCAAGATTGTTCTAATAATATGCAGCTGACAGATTTGTATAATAGACTCTTGTACTGAGTGATTTTGAGGATGTCACTACATGCTTAAGAAAAAAGAATCCCTTGACCATTTTTTGGGAAAAATGTCAGGTGTAATTCTCTTTACAGAAGGCTCCCCTACAGGTG
Organism: Toxostoma redivivum; assembly: GCA_013397375.1. Taxonomy (NCBI): domain Eukaryota; kingdom Metazoa; phylum Chordata; class Aves; order Passeriformes; family Mimidae; genus Toxostoma; species Toxostoma redivivum. The sequence continues at coordinate 83,870 of VXBI01005319.1, forward strand.
GGGCAGCAGGCTGTGAAATTGCATTCTAACTTAGACTACAGATGAGCAAAATGTTTTGGTGTAAGTAGTAAATTACTTGATTCAGTACCGTTAATGGTTTATGTAACTTACAGGAATGCTGTAATGAGTTGGTGGGGAGAGAGAACTGGGAGTGGGGGGAGAACCAGCAGTGCCAGAGTGGAATGGTCAGGGAAAGGATGGTGAGAATTCTTCTGTATTTCTCCTGAGACAGTATCTTCCAGCTGTACTTCTTGCACAGGTTGGCTGGCATAGTTAGTGGGCAGAAAGAGGAGGTGAAGAGCTGATCCATGAAGATGTCACTTTGTGAATTACTAACTCTTGCTACTAACTAATCTTCAATATGTCCTAGGGGTTACCTTTAAAATACTGTGAAAACAACTCTTTTTCAGTTAAAAGCATCTAAAAATACTTTTTGTGAAATAAACATATTCTATTTTTAAGCCATAACAGTATAAAAAAGAAAGCTGTGGTTCCATGCTGTGCTTTTGGCTTGCTGTGGGTATCAAATTATCCCTGCCTGACACAACTGGAGCTCCAGGCCTTTTCAGCTGCTCAACAAAGCTTACCAGCAACCCTATTGCTCACAAAGCAGTAGTCTTCCTTCTGGGACTTATTCTGAGGATGTACAGAAATTGGGCAGTAAAGCAGAAGAATAGGCAAGACTGGGAAGAAAAGTTTTCAGTGGAGAAGAAGAAACCAGAAGAAACAGATTGAGAAAAGGACATGGCCATTGTTTTCACGCTGTGTTCTCTTTGAATACAGATATGTCATGCTTCAAGTTTCTGGGGTTTTCAGTTTTGTTTTCTGTTCTGAAGGCTGCAGAAAATGGCATTTATAAGCAATTCTGAACTTTAAGCATTTTTTAAGATCATTGAGTCCAACCCAGCACTTCAAAGTCCAGCACTAAACCATGTTCCCAGGTGTCACATTCACCTGACTTTTAAATCCTTCCAGGGCTGCCCTGGGCCTATTCCAGTGCTTGATAACCATTTCAGTGAAGAAATCTGAATATCCAATAACATCCAATCTGACACTTCCCAGCAGCTTCCTTGCAGCTTCGTAGCTTTCCTTTGTTAAATTACTGCTGACTGGGCTTGTAGAACTGCAGGTCCTGAAGTCTGGACTTCAGTCATCCATTTTGTTCTTGCCAACTAAATCAAGCCACGTGGCTAAGCTGTTTTAAGCAAAATGAATATTAGGTTGCTAAATGAAAATTCAAAATCTTTGTTGATGTTTGTCTTAATTGATTTGGTGTTGTGAGAATGTAAATGAAATATGTTATTTCTTATATATATATGTATTGAGTGACAATGCTCAAACAGGACAGGAAAGGTAAAATCAATATATCAGTTGGAAAACAAAGGGCTGTATATCATAAATGTGCAATTTGTTTAGAAGTAGTTCAGAAAGTGGATGTTCTTTATAAAATGATAATTTTATTTAATAATGCTATTTGAGTTTTTTAATATCTCAAGTATTTAAATAAGGAATGTTCTCCCTGTTTCCCTGACTCATGGAAGTTTACTATAAGTTATTCTAAACACCAATAGCAGAATGATTAACCTGCCATAAAAACAATTCCAGCCCAAAAAAGCCCTATGCAAATCTAGTTGTAACCATTTTTATCCTGGAAATTTTGCAAGTCTGGGTACTGCTAAATGATGTAGAACACCCAGAGAACTGATGTCTTTGGTTACATGATTTATTTCCACCTCTCCTAGTGAGCACTGCTCAGAGTGATACAGGGCACCACAAGGTTGCAAATATGAAGAAGCAAAGATGCATTCCATTTGGCCTTTCTCTGACAATAGTTTCAGTGTTACTTGCAGATCAGAAGAGGAAGGGATTTTTTTTATAGTTGATTTTTATTTCCTTGGAACCTCACAGTTATTAAAAAATCAATACATGCAGCTTTTCACTTGCCTTGAGTTGAATTAGATGTCTTTTGATGTTGGGTAATTGTTGGTGTAGATGGCATATTTATTTTTCTTTGTGTGCTACATGCTTGCAGTTTGGGAAATTAAAGATGATACTTTATATAATAAATTTTGAAGTGACAGTGCTGTTGTTGAGAAACTCTCTGGTGTATGGGCTTATAATACTCTTAAACTGTGTTGATAAAGCCTATGTGTAGAATGACTAAGTATAAGAAATACAATGATTTCTAAATTCTTTCCCTTTTCTATAAACAGGGTTATTTCCTTCTCTTTGAATCAATGCTGGATTCTGTCATCTATGCAAAGGACAAGTACCTGACAGAGGGAGGCTCAGGTTGGTGCTCAATTCTTTTAATAAATTTAGCTCTGGGGGGAAGCTAAATGAACTCAGAGGCTTAAAATAAGCTATGCATGGATGAGAAAGTTGCCAGTCTCAGTGAAAAATGTTTCCATTAGTAGGAGCTTCAAGGCATTAATTTACTGTATGGGCTATAGAAGAACATTAGATGGGGTACCAAGGTCTCAAGTTAATGGTGTTTTTAAGAATAGAGGGGGCTATTTATTCTTAAATACAGACTAAATTTTTCCTCCCTAATTCTTCCCACACATGTGGGTATTTGTTTTCCCCTCCTGAAATCCAAGTTTCTGCATAACTGTAAACAGAGGAAAATAAGTTTTATGCTGTAAGATGTTATCACATCTTACTGTTTGAGTAAGCTGCTGTGGATCAGAGGCAAAGTGGATAGGATGTTTTCCTGAAGGAGGGAAGTTGTGTGGGGAGGACATAGTTCCATGCACATTAAATAATTAATGGAGTTAACACTGTTTCTTTCAGTTCAGCATATTTATCCTGGTGGTAATATGCTCTTTATTTTTATGGCTTGAAGATAGAGCTGTGACAAAACAAAAGCATTGCTTTGAAGTGGAGTACTTTTACACATTTAAATAGCTTAGATAGTGTCATCTTAAGCAGTGTTTAAATGCCTGTAAATGTTTATTCCCCATATGATGCAGTTTTGTGTATGAGTTCTGTATATGCTTAATGCCTTTGTCAGTATTGTATTTCATATTGACCTTTTCAATCGTAGTCATCAGTCAGGGGTTTTTTTCCCCTTTTGTGCTAGCCATGCACACAGTTCCACTATGCTGACCTAATGATTGGATTAATGACTGTGTCACAGTGCTTGCTGCAGTGCTTCCCTCTGGTTGCAGTGAGCTTTTGTATACTACAGAGTGCAGCAGGAAAAATGGGGTTTTCACAGTTGTTCCCAAAGCTGAATATACAAGCAAGAGATGTCTTAGAATACTTAGTAGCCACTTGAGAAACATGACAGAATAGGAGGATTTTTGTTTTCAGCAATGTAGAACAGTCCAGCCACATCAGGAACACAGGTCTGTGCTCTATGTAGATGTATGCTGACAATTTTACATTGCAATACAATTAAATCCAGGGACATTCCCTAAAATCATAGGGAATCACTTTATGTTTAGCTGCTACTTCCAGAGCCTTCTGAAAAGGGCCAGAAATTTCTGACCTCTGTTTAAAACTGTATTGTTGGTCGGTTTGCTTTTGGTTTGTAATTCCCAGAGATTCCTTGGAGAGATGGGGTATCCTGGTTCTGTACAGTCATCCTTTGGGATCTGACAATGGTCTTGGGCCCTTTGATTCTTGACAAAGCACACAGTGTTGTACAGACACCGATGGGATTTTCAGTTCTGTCAGCAGTTTTACTAAGGTGCTTGCAGTTACTGCTCCTCTGCCAGCTTGTCCAGGCTGTGGCCTGGGTCCATGAGAGGGGTGCTCAGCAGCACAGACTCTTCTGCAGTGCAGCTGAATTGCACATCCAAATCCAGATGAGCCATAACTAAGAGTTCACTCTGAGGCAAAGCCTTACCAGAGAAACTCCTAAATCTGCTTAATTTTGTCTAAAGCCACTTGGTACTATTGAGCCCAAGATTATTATTACAGAGAAAGTTTGAAAGCTGAAAGAATCAATAGCAGCAGCTGCAATTTGACCAGATTTTTCAGTGATTGAGCCAGGAATAGAATCCAAATTTCCAGATACGTGTTCAGTCAGTCATATCGTCATTACTTCAGTTCAGCCTATTGGCATGCTGGAGTGGATTGTGCCAAACTGTTTAGGGTAATATGTACAGTATAAAATAGCTTTATTTGGGAACATAACATTTTTGAGGCCCAGGGCCCATCTGTTACTTCTTTAGAACTGTTGCTCAAGTATAGATTTTTTCACACACTTGAGTCCAGTTTGCATTGTCCAGGGGTGACAAAGGTAAGGAAGGTGTCATTCAAAATATAATAAATTCAAAAGATAATGCTCCTTCACATCAAAATGGTGATGGTATTCCTGTGGAGTTATTTCTGTGTATCTGGAGGATTGCTGTCTTCCCCTTCAGCATCCTGAAGTTTGTGAGGCATTGCTGAGGGCTGAAGGATTTCCCATCATATTCTTCCTACCACGTGAGCTGTTCTGGTGACGGATGGCTCGTGGGCACCGAGTCGAGAAGGACACAGATGGTCAAAGCAATGAATCTGGGAGAGCTCTGAGGAGTGTGTGCTTTTGTCCAATCAGCATTTTGCTCATTTCACCTGTGAGAAGGAATAATTGCTGAATTATAGGCTTAATGGGAAAAAAAAAGTGACAAGTCTGTCAGGATTGCACGGGAAAGTGTTACAGAAAGAGCAGAGGATTTCCAGGGAAATCAAGGGTAGTGGGGAAAGGGCAAATGCAATTTTATGCAGATGCTTTTAAAAATGTGCAAAACTCCACAGTGTTAAGATGATTTAGGTTGATACTCAGATAGCATTGCTTACATTTTCAGTCAAATCTCAGGACAGTATAAAGGACATGGATGGGTCTGTAAGTTAATGAATCACTTTAGTCTTCTGCCTGAGCCCTGTTGGTGGAACATGGATTTCCTTTTGTGAAGTCTAAGTAGACATTGTCCACTTTTGCTGCTATTAATAGTATAAATGCAGATTAAATTGGAGCATTTTGAGTTTACATTTTCTCTTGTTCTTAAGCACATTGTATAATTGATCATGAGTTCCACTGCTGATTTAAGGATTTGCTGTGAACAAAGATTTAATAAAAACTGATTGTGATCCAGTTCAAATATTTTATGCTTGATAGAGGTGGTTAAATTTCTCTTTGGTTTACAGAATGTCCCAGAAATTTGGACTAGTCAGAGGAAGGAAGTTTATTAAGTATTTGATCACGTTCTGTTGTGGGTTTAATTTTCATTTCCAGTGGCACTACAACTCTCCTGTGTGTTCTGTAACCAGGGACTGCCAGTCTTTTCATCTCTCTTCTCACCATACCACTGCATCCTATGAAACCCATTACCCTGAAAAATAATCCCTCAAAGCCTCTTGTCCCTTGCTTTTGTTGTTTGTATCACACTGTCTTTTAATTTTTGGAGCATCAGTGGTTGCTGTTGAAGGTGTGAATGCTGTGAGGTAAAGCCAAGTGTTGTACATTCACACTGTTAAACAGCAGTGGGAAAGCTTGGAGTAACAGACTTCCCTCAGTGGTGGCTCCAGAAGCTACCTGCAGATACTCCCACCACCAGATGGTGATGTTTTGTGCTTGTGTGGCAGCTGTCAGGTGTGCTGGATCCGAGTGATTTGTTTTGGACAGGACAGTTTAACTGTCTTCCTGTTTGGATTCTCATCAAACTGTCTTTGTTAATTGTAGGCTGTTCCTGGAGACACCTTCTGCTCTGATTTCCTCAGCTGCAAATGGGATGATAGTTTACCAATGGGACTCCAATTTAAGCTTGCTGATATTTATTTATTCTGCTTTAAACAGTCAGCAAATGAGAAAAATGTCAGTGTGCTTACTTTAATGTCTTTATAGAACACAAAAACTGCCTTAGTGAAGGTTATTCTTTACAATCACTATTTATAAGAATATTTCCTTTGGCCTAAAACTGTTCTCACTATATGAAAGGTCTAATTTCAATTTGCTTGCCTCTATCTTCAGTATTTTGCAAAGTAGAAAATACTGCTTTTCTGACCTACCATGCTATAGCAATGATTTATTCATTTTGATAAACTATAGTTTCAAGCAGAGCTGAAGACAAAATTAATTTTACAGTTCATCAGATTTTGGGGAGGAAGAGAGAAACTTGGCTTCACTTGTATCAACACTGCCCCTTTCATGTGTTAATATAAAATAAAATTAAATAGGGTGTTTTAGTTGACATTTTGCTCTGAAATCAGGTCAAGAATTCAGTGTATATAGCTTTAGAGGCTTTAAAACTCTGAAGAACAAAACATGGGAATTTCTTTTTGAAAAGAAACCTGGCTAAATATCAATTGAGCTTCTTTTACTGTTTGTTAGGGTTATAGCCAGCCATGTACATAGCAGCTGTTCTTTGTGGGTTTTCCAGTCAGTTGAGATTGCAAAGAGATTTCTTGGCAGCGTTAAAAAGGCAAATGTCAGCCTTGCACTACTATTTGTAAAGGCTGTAAATTGTTACTTAATCTGAAGATGTTCTTGGGAGAAGGAAAAGCACAAATGTGAAAATAGTGTAAAATGATGGCTTTATCCTGAAAGTGGGAGGGAGGGTATCCATGAGGTTCTCTTCTGGCTGTTGGGCCACTTCCTACTCTTCAGATGCAGACAGAAAAGTGGTTATTTCCAGCACCCAGAAATAATTTTTTAGGTTATAAGGTAAGAATCAGCCAGAGCTGATAGCAAACAGGAATAAAACTCTTGAGTAAGAATATATGCTCTTTTCTGAGAATAAGATCTTTTCACAGAGGTTTCTTGTTATTTCAAAGTCCTCGCCTGAATTTCTGTTTGGGTGTCTGTCTGCAGTTATGAAATATATTTTAGGTTAGCCTTTGTATAGAAGCCAGAATAGGCAGTTCCAAATTATTTTCTTCAGACATCAAGTTTCCAATAATTTCCTAGTAGTGGGATTCAACTACAGAGATACTTTGTTATGAATAGGATATACCAGAATAGTGTGTGAAAATTAACTTTTGTGTCTGGTCTCTTCTGTGGGAAGAATGGGACTCTAGAAAGTAAAGTAGCAGAAAAAGTGTCTTGTCCAAGAGCTAAAAAATTTTCTTTTTTTAATTCTTTTGAGATGTTAATCACTTTTAGACAAAAGAGTAAAAAAGTCCTCTGTGTGTAAAATAAAACTTCACTACTCTGTTTCTGTTGTTACAGTTTATCCTGACTTGTGCACCATCAGTCTGGTAGCTGTTGGGGATATGAACAAACACATGGACAAGCTGCTTTTCTGGGAAGATGTGTATGGCTTTGACATGTCTTGTATGAAGAAAGCTGTCATTCCAGAGGCTGTTGTGGAGGTGCTGGATCCAAACACACTGATATCTACAGCCAGTGTCATCAAGGTACCATATTGCTCAATGCTTAGGAGCCAGATGAGAAGTTTCCTTAGTTTATGGAGGAGGGGCAAAAATTCACATGGCACACACAGACTTTGGCATCTTCAGAATTATAAAAGTGCAGTAAGGTTCTTGCTGTTATGACTGGAAGGCTTTATTAATTGCTTTTTTTTTACCAACTTTGAGCTTTTACTAAGGTAATTTTCCCATATTTAGATTGTTCTGTTCTATGATTTCTTCTATCCAAAGCCAAATTTACTTTGGCAATGCCCTACTGGTAACAGTGCATGTATGTCCCTTTCTAATCCATGCTGTCATGAGCAGTCACTGTCCAGCTCAGATGTAGGGGGTTATCAAATTTTGTCATTGTGCAGCATGTAGCATAACTGTTCTGCTGAATGGCTTTATACTCATTTGTTCTTGTTTAGCCATTGTGGTTTTTAAAATAACTTAAAATCAATGCATGTGCTTGTTTGCTGCAGTTACAGTACAAAGTAGTAAAATTAATGAGTTGGGAAACAGTGGCATTATAGGTAAATTGTTTTAATCAATAGCTATCTCACAGAACAAATGGATTATATTTTGTAGGGAAAGTGTAAAAATGTTCCCATTTATCATTATGATTATTACAGAAGGTACTTTTGTGTGTTTGCCCACATCAAGTGCTGTTTGTTCTGTTGTTCTGTATAGTTCATAATGTAACTTTTCAGGAAGGAAAACATTCCCTAAAGAAAGACCAGGCAGCATGAAAAATCATAGAAGGCTTTGGGTTAAATATCATCCAGTTCCAACTCTGTGCTGTGGGCAGGGACCCCTTTCACTAACCCAGGTAGCTCAGACCTCCCTCCAATCCAGAGTTGAATAATTTCAGGAGTGGAGCAGCCACAGCTTCCCTGGGCAGCCTGTGCCAGGGTTTCACCACCCCACAGTAAAGAATTTCTTCCTAATACCAAATCTAAACCTGCTGTCTTTTAGTTCAAATCCATTCCCCCTTGCCACTTGATGCTCTTTGGAAAAGTTTTTCTCCATCTTTCTAGGCTCTGTTCAGGTCCTGGAGGCCACAGTTAGGTCACCCCAAAGCCTTCTCTTTTCCAGGCTGACCAGTCCCAATTCTCTCAGCCTTTCCTCACAGGAGAGGTGCTGCATTACCTTGGTGGCCTCCCCTGGGCTCACTCCAACAGCTCCATGTCCTTCTGTGCTGGGACTCCAGAGCTGGATGCAGAACTCCTGCAGAGAGGAGGGAAGAATAACCCGATTTACTAACAGAGGCTGGGGCCCTCCTGGCTGGAAAGTAGCATTGCAGAGAGGAATTTGGGGGTTCAGGTTGACACCAAGCTGACCATGAGCCAGTAACACACACCCTTGTGGCAGAGGCAGCCAGCAGCCTCCTGGGCTGCATTAGGAAGAACACTTATCACCAGCAGCTCAAGAGAGATGCGTCTTCTCTTGCACCCTAGGGAGTTGGCTGTACCCCAGGGAGATGACTTCTGCAGTGCTATGTCCAATCTCAGGTTCCCCAGTGAAGGAGTGAGGTGACTGTCCTGGAGTGAGTCCAGTGAAAGACTGCAGAGGGGGTATCCAAAGGTCTCTTTCAAACCTCAGTTATTCTGTGATGGTTACAAAGCCAAGCTGGCAAGTAAAACCCCCCAGTTTAACCCATACCAGTTTGATGCTGTAGTTTACCATGTGACTACATGAACAAGGGGTAAAACAGGTCAAGATGGCTGTGAAAGCTGCTTGCTCTCAACCAGGGGCTGCTGCCATCAAGAAACAACTTTCCTGAACAGAATGAGCTACTATGTGTAGTTCCATACCACTACCACTCAAAGTGTCTGTTTATTTGGGCATGTGAGGAAGAGGAGTTTCAGGTGTTTTGTCACATGGGATTAGGTAGTTTTTGAGTCTCTTCCCGTTTTTTGGAAAGCTGAAATAGTATTGCCTTATAAAAGTTGTCTCACAGTGAGGAGAACTGAACAACCTTCATCTAAAGGGAGATCTTAATTGACATTCCTCACTGTTACTGACAGAATTTTATTACCTTTTTTGACAGCATATTGACTGTAATACTGCATCCTCTCCTGACTTGGAATTCTCTTCTGTTTTCACCCTGAGCATTACAATGAGCACACAGTGTACGGTAAGACAATTTTAGTTTCTTCATACATGGTTGGTATTGCATTGGACTAAGAGACAATCCATTAATTATCCTTCATTTATAATCAGTCCTTGCCTTGAAACATTCATTTCTGCAGTACAGAGGTGTCAAATGAACTCTTTCTATAGAAAAAGAGAGATGAATGTAAAAGTCCAGTAATGCTGTTATGGGGTAATGCAGGTAGGTGAGGAAAGGGAAGGATAAAGACCCTTAGCACTGGGATCTTTCTGTTTTGTTCTCTAGCCATTTTCTGAAATATAAAAAAGTCTGGTGTTAGCTTGCCTAAGAAATGCATTGAGCTTTCAAACACTGTATTATAAGCAAAGGCAGGAGGGCCTAATTTTTACAGTAATGTCAGTAATTTGCTTTTATATTCAATACAAATTATAAGTGCTTTCTACCAATTTATTAAAATACCATCATCAAATTTGACAAAAGGGGATTACACTCTGAAATCAGTAGTAAAAACTGAAATTTTTGCCCTCTGGAGTATTGTGAAACTTCTGGGAGTTTCATGCTTAAGTCACATCACAAAATCAAGTGTAAAGGGGTTATTTTTAGCTTACTTCTCATATATTCAGATTTATCCTGCTGCAGCTGGCTTATTGGGTTTTTGCACAAGTATACAAAGAAGAGCTGCAGGTTTCCTCTGACATGGACACAAAGAAAGTGTATCTGTATGTTATAAACTGCTTAGGCTGATGACAAATCTTGGATGCCTGTCAGGCAATGTAATTCCTGGTTTGGATGTTGGTTCATGCTGCTGCATTTACCAACGTTTTTGCAGAGTAACAGTCTGCATAAAAATTTTTTGGTGTCAGAAAGTGATATTTTCCCATGTAGATAGTTTAAAACATAATTTTTAATTAGTAGGTGTCTACAAATACTTCGTATTTATTTGTCAATTATCACCAAATACGTCAATATACATGAACATTTTCAGGTTTATTAAATGGAAGTCTGTATATTTTACAAATGAAACCCCTCCTGTTTCAAGGTATCACAGGATAATTCTCATGTCCTCAAGGCAGGGTCAGGTTTGATTTGAGATCAAGTTCCACTGCAGCTCTGGTTTAATTTTCTTAATATGGCTACATTTGAATAACTGATTAAACAGAAATGTTTACAAAATGCTGGTAATCTTTCTGATGTTAAGGTAAAGTAAAATAGCTTATTTTATAAACATTGTTTTCCCCAGCACTAGGCTCTTACAAAAACTTCATTTCTGTTCTGTGCTTCTGTGGCATCATTGGCATATAAATCAAGATGTATACCTGCATTTTATGGCTTCCAAGAAGAAGGGAAATGGAGGAAGAGCAGTGTTTCTGAAATTTTGCAGCGAATGCAGGTTCTAAAAAATGATCAGAATGCTGCAAAGTATTTTGCACTTCATCATTTAAGTTTATTGACACTTTGACTGAAATTTCCACAGTTTCTATGATAGATTGTGGAAGTTTAGTTGAGGGTTGACAGTTCATCCATCATATCAGGCTGCCTAACCTTGCAGTAAATGAACAGGAAAAGTCTATTATTTATGTTGAAATTTTTGAAGAGATGCTTTAAGATTGCAATTTGTCCTTTGAAAATAATATTTGATGTTTTTCTTGTTTGCATATGTTTTTGTTGTTCTACTGGCTTTTTGTTTTCTGCACCAAAAGAGAAAATTGCCTACATTTCCCAAAATTCTAGGGTTTTGTACTTGTCTCTTAGGATTTTTCAGGGTTTTTTTAAAATATTAACATTTTAAAATATCTTTGCTTTATTTACAAAAATATTCCACAAAAATAGCAATTTGGAAATCCACCTTCATATGCTTATATTTAATTTCAAAGCAGCTTTTCTCAGCCATGGAAGTGTGGAAGCAGATTGGGTTGTTTTTTTCCTGGTGTTGCCATCAACACTGCAGTGTTATCTCAGGAGTGTCTCTGTTGAATAATCTGTCCTTAGAAACCAGACAACTGAAAAACATAGGGGCACATATCTGTGTTATTTGTTCTGGGGATTCCTCTTGCAGACCAGCTTCTGGTTTGCAGTGTCCCTGGTTGTGGGGGTTGGTTTTCCATGCTTCCTCCCAGGGCACTGTGTGCATGCAGAGCAGTGTGAGGCAGACATTCCTGCACTCAGGTGTGTCAGCAGCGTGGAGTGCATGGCTGCTGTTGCTGAACTTGGTTTGCAGAAGCTTTCCACTGATAGGAAATTTAGCAAGTAGCTAGAGAAAAGGGCTGTGGGCTCTTCTGGTTGGAGTGTGCAACATAATGTTGAAGAGCTAAACTCAGCTGGCATGTCTAGAAGTAACACACCATATCAGGGTCTGCTGCTTCCTCCCATCAGCTTGTTTGCCTGTCTCTACTAACAGGACAGGATGCTGGAAAAGCTGACAGGAGTCAGAACCATAATTGCAGTTTTTTACCAACTCATTGCCACATTTGCTCTGCTCATGACCACTCTCAGGCAGGAGAGGTTCTGTGTTCATGGTTCTGTGGCAAAATCATGGAATGCTTTGACCTGGAAGGATTCCTAAAGATCACCTAGTTCCAACCCTGCCACGCCCAGGGATCCCACCCCTTGGATCAGGTTGTTCCAAGCACCACACAGCCTGACTTTGAGCACTTAAATAAGGATGGGGCATCCACAGCTTCTCTGGGGAACCTGTGCCAGGGCCTCACTATCTTCACAGGAAGAATTTTTCCTAATACCAATCTAAATGTCTCTTCTTTCCCTCTTATCCTATCACTGTCTGCCCATGTAAGAACAATATTAAATTCCTCTAAAATCCGTCCTTAGCTTTTCCTCAGCTGACTGTTTTCTGGGTTTGGTTGAATGTGCTAAGAACATGAATGCCCAGCCATCATGGTGAGCTTGTGTTAAATAGAAAAGCTGTTCAGTTCACAAAACTAAGAGCATAGCATTGACTCATCTGATTTATTTGTCCTTCCATGTACTTGAAACTACTCTCATACTTCTACGTGACCAAAAAACCCCCTAGCAGAGTACTAGGTCATGCTCATAAGAGATGAGCCTCATATCTTACTGTAGGTGCATCTTGAGTATATTGCAGATGCTCCTGTAATACATTAAGTTATAGCCTTAAAAAAATTAAGGCTCTAAACAGTGTTTCTTCCAGATATTCAAGAAATTAAATAGGTCTGCCAAAAAAATTTCTAATGCATATAAGAAATACAAAATGATTGGGCAAAAATAAACATTTTAAATATGACCTTTTATGTGCTGGTTAGTCTTTTAGAAGTCCTGAGACAGGGTGGGGTAAGTAAGGCTTTTTTCTGAGAATATATTGCTTCTGTCAATTTTTCCTTCATTCCTTGCATGCTTTGCCACAAAGAAGCATTTCCTAGCATTAATTTTATATATCGTTATTGTAGCTTTCAAAGATTGAAGATTTTCAAAGCATGAAACAGTTGCATGGAATCATTATATGAAATTGTTCCAAAGTACTTTTATTACGAGTTGACTTGTTTTCGGTCCTACAAAGATAATAGCAAAAAAAAAAATTAATTAGCCAGCAGAAGTGCATTTTCCTAATAAAGAGCTAGGGTTTGTCACTGCTGATTTTAATGAGACATCTGGCTAATATCAGTTAGTAGATGCTGCTAGAAAAATATTCCATTAATTGTATTCCAAGTTGATCACTGTGTGAGCTTTTGAGATAAAATATAATGGTGATTACCCTCAGTATAGAAATCAATTGACAAACTTTCTCTTTTGTTTGCAAGCATTTCCCCTGTGAGTCCATCAAGGTTGATCTTTCCTAGCTGAATAACAATATCCCTTGAGAGGAAAATGGCAGTATCTCTTCATTGCTCCCAGGAGATCTTGTCAAAGAGCAGGGGATGTGCATAAAAAGTGGGAGGGAGGAAGGGGGTGAAAGAAGGATAATGAACTAGAGGACGTGACTGATGTATTAAATCCTTCAGGAGGAAAAAAGGAAGTTGAGTTGACTAGAGAAAATTATTCTGACTAAGGAAAAATATCTTTGCTTGTTAAAATTTTCTTAAGTGTTAGGGGGTTTCATTTCTTAATACCCGGTCTTCCACTTGGGAGCCAACAAGAAGTATTACCATATGAATCTTTGGTTCTAACCTTAGGTGAAAATTTAAATTTTTAAAGCTGGAAGTTGGTAATCTGGTTTGGGTACCACAGTTAAACCCATCGTGAATACCTTATTTCTGAGTAAAGAAAATACTGCTCTACCATGTTACAAAGCAGGTTTTGTCCTTCTCATCTATTTATTTATCTTCTGCAGTGATGTCCAGATTATTCTTTAAAACACAAAATTGCTGGGTTTTAATTGCCAGGGGTTTCTTTTCCCTGTGATAAAAACACAGCAATTCTGATGCATGGATGACAAACATTCCATCTCCATGCTTGGATAAACTCCATCAAAAGCACATTATCTCCCACTTCTGTGGCCAGCTGTCTAATTGTATTTGTTGTAGCCACTCACTGTTGGAACATGATACTAGTGAAGAGCAAGAATGATAAATTACTCACTGTAGGTGATAGTGATGATGATAATTTTTAATTTCCTTGTTCCTAAGTGAATTGGTAAGGCTGCCTTTTTCTCATAAGGAAACGAGCAGTCTCATTTGTTTTGTCCTGTTAAAATGCTGCATGTACAGCCAGCCATTTTCTTTAGGAAAAAGGCCTTAGTATTCAGATGTATTTGAATTAAAATTTAGACTTTTCTTTGCATTTCAGCTAAAGGCTCTGAGTAGAAGAGTGTAAATAATGTGTACTAATACTCATTTATTGTATGTTAAAGCTTTTTGTGGTTTTAGTGTATTTGGTACATGTTACATGAATAAATGGGGAGGAAAATAGTCCTGAAATCATTTAGCAGGGAGGGAAGAAAAACAGTTTGAAGACAAGTGGATCTTACTGGGAGGACCTGCTTGATTTACAGGCTTTTCATATGCTAGCATGGACACCTTAGAAGCCCTCAGTAATGGATGAAGACCTTAAGCTACATGAACTCTTCATCAAAATGTGGGGTTGACAAAACTGGGTAGGAGTTTGACTGCTATTTCAATTTCAGGAATATTTTATTCTTAGTTGAGTGAACTCTTTGTTGACCTTTGTAGGATGTTGCTCTGCAGTCTCAGTAATGTATATTTGTTAATGTATAGCTAATCCTTTATGTTTCCTTCATTCCTTATTTGGCCCCCTTAGTTTCCTGGGTAAATATATTGGCTTTGTTTTGGGGTTGTAGTTTTTGTCCTCATAGCTTTTTTCCTGGCATGTTATTTGAGAACAGGAAGAACAATATTTTGGTAGTGTTTCCTAATATTTACTGTCCTTTGGGGCTCGAGCATGTGTCAGGCTGGAGTTGTAGTTATTTATTACCAGTTTAGAAGTTTATTATTTTTGTTTTCCTCTTTGATGGTATTCAAGAGACTGGCACTTGAAAGATGTTTTCAGAGAAGGTTTAAATTCTTACTGATTAGTTGTAGGTGAAGTTATAAATAAGCTGTCAAAGGTGTAGCAAAAAGATGAGAGAAATTGCAGTTGGAGAAATAACAGCTATCATTATGCTTAAAAAAATTTCAAAAAAGAAGAAAAATAATCCAAGGCAGTAGTTGTATAGCATCATTTAGAATTTATGGGAAAGTTATTTGCTTGTTCCTTTTCTTTAGTTTGACTTCTTCTAAAAAAGATATCACCTTTAATGAAAATCTGGCCAGCCCTATATTTCATTTTAATATGCATGTGATTGGTTCTAGTATGCCACTTGTGATTTTTTTTTTCTTATATTTTGCTGCATGTGATAAATTACACAAGAGGGGAAGATCAAATCTTCCTTCAAGTTGTAGATACTGGAAATCTCTTTCTTTTTAGTATTGCATATTTAATAGATGCTTGTGATTATTATAGCTACTGCAGTTTGGGGCAGTGTTCAAAAGTGAAATGAAAGGAAAATAATTTGAACTTCACTTTTAAAGAAGTATTTCTCTGAAATGCACTTAAATATAAAAGATACATAATTGTGCATTTCAGCATAAAACACCAAAAAATTACAAAAAGACAGAAGGGAAAGTATAAATTCCTTAAAAGAAGATAGTAAACAAGACCACAATATTATAGCTATTTTTTTATTATCAAGTATTTCAACTTGGATTTGTGAGAGTTTGTTTTTAAATGTACAGGACTAGTGATTGTAGATAAAATTGAAGAAAGCATCATCTACATGTACTTTACTTCTATGTTTTTTATCCCTTTTTCCCAGTACACCAATGTAGGGTACCAGATAATTTCTGAAGTGGTGCAGTGCTTACACTAATACAGCTTGAGAGTGGGGGTGGTTGTTTTGATTTAGGGGTTTTTGGAGTGTGTTGAAACATACCTGTGTGATGCTGTCAGAGATTTTAGTTTTGCAGAGGTCTTTCAAGGAAGACTGGATCATTGGATCAGTTGGTCAGAGCATGGTGCTCATAATGCCAAGGTGAGGGATCAGTCTCATATAGGCCATGAGCTCAATGATCCTTGTGTGTCCCTTGCAGCCCAGAATATTCTGTGACTCCCACTTCATGTAAAGGCAGAAATTCTAATGGTTTATATCAAGCTTTTTGCAAAACACTGAGAGGACAAATACTTAGAACTGTGTTGGGCCTTTGTATCCTTCAATACTTTTCCAGAGGTGTACAAAGAATTCTTTAGGTTGGAAAAGACCTTCAAGATCATTGAGTCCAACCTCTAAGCCAGCACTTCTAAGGCCAGCACTAAACCATGTGCCCTGGTGCCACATTCACGGGACTTAAATCACTCCAGGAATGGTGACTCCACCACTTCCATGGACAGTCTGTTCCAATACCTGACACACCTTTCAGTGAAGAAACTTTTCCTAATATCCGGTCTAAATTCCCTTGGTGCCACTTGAGGCCAGTTTCTCAACACCTCTTTTCAGGGAGTTTTAAAGAGTGAGAGTGTCCCCTCTGAGCATCCTTTTTTCCAAACTAAACTCCTCCAAGCCCCTCAGCCCCCTCCTCATCAGATTTGGGCTCGAGACCCTGCCCCTGCTCCATTCCTTTCTGTGAAGCCTCTGCAGTACCTCAGTCTTACATGTGGTGTTGTATAGAATCACCTGGCAAGTTTTAGGAAGGCTGGGTGTGCTCTTTGTAAGGAGTCTGTAGGTGTCTGTGTAGCTGGCTTGAGATCTTTGGCCTGAAGCAGACAAAATATGACAAAGCATCCCAAAAGCAGAAAGATCTCAGAACACTGACAATATAATTAAAATTTTAAGCATAGTATTGTGTTTGAATGAGCATATATGAATGTACACAAACTATGGAGGACCATACAAAACAATCCGTTTCTTGAGAACAGCTGGTGAATTTAGTACCTCCTGCAGATGTCTGTCCAGAAGTAAAACTGAACTTACTTCATGAAAATAATGTCTAATTTGGATAAATTGAATGCCTTTCAAAGTGTTGTTACTGGCAGAGCAACACATGAATCTATCACACAAAATCTTCCGTGTGAAATCAGGGAGAGGAAAAGAAGGGAGTTGATGTAGGCTGGAGTTACTGGGAGGCTTTGGCATAGGGTTGAAATGGATAACATTCTCTGGATATATGCAAATAACTGTTTCTGTTGAGCAGCAGGTTTAAATTATTTTAAAAGGGTAAGCCACAGGCTGTGTGCATCAAAGTGGGGTATATTTATTCAGTGCTTTTTTGCTTTTTGTACTTCCTCAGCTGTAATTGGCTTGTACAGTAGCTGTCATAAGAAATATTAGACAAATTTTGTAAGTGGTCAGTAACTACTGGGTTTGGTATTAGACTTCTTATTTTCCCTAAGGTTTAAAATACGAGAGATGGGGATTACACTGTTGTTAAAAACAAATTACATAGTTGTAACCAATTTCAGAAAGAAAATCATCAAACCAAGTGTGTGTGTGCTTGGTTCTTTTAGTTGGCTCGAAAACATTTTGAAAATTATTAATGAAAGATACTCGTTATATTTCTCAATTGCAATATGAGCTCTTACAGTTAGTTTTCAAAATGTCATTCAAACTCTTCCCTCAATGTATTTAACTTTAAAAATATAATTTCTGTTCAGCTAAACATGGCTGGGGTTGTCTCTTGACACAATTCACTAGAGTGTGTGTTTCAGTTTTGTGGTGCCTCCACTGCCCAGTTTTAACTGACAGAATTTTGGGGAATGCCCAGAGCTGTTCACAGGAGCATATCTTCAGGAATTTGAGCAATATTTTTCTATTTTTGGTTTCTTTTGGCTCAATGATTGTTTCAGTGTTCGGTATTGAAGGACACCTACCCATTCTAGAACATATCAAGAAGAAATTAATGAATTAATGCAGAGCTCTTGTTCTCTGTTATCCCTGGAGCTCTGATTAAGGTAATCTTGGTGATGTGATACAATTATTATTATTACTACTTTGGATTAGCTATTCAAAGTCAGTGTTTCACGTTGTTTTAGCTAGGGAAACCACTGATACTGTAAAGAATAAAATAGTTATTTATCTAGTCATTTACAAAAGATACAAATCCTGTTTCTCTTAACATAGGGTAAGCAGCAGGGAACACTTTCTTTGCTTGTAACCAAGTTTCTTTTCAACCTGAACTTGACCCCAAAAAAATAGTTCTCTGGAACCTTTGCTCATGGCAGCAGGTAGGGTGTTTCTACCTCTTGTTACCAAGTGTTTGGATGCTTGCATCCACCTTAGCTATGGTCTGTCTGCCTGGAGCTTTTGGTTTTTTGATCCAAGTTGTAGCATGACTAGTCTCGTTTTCTCTGGAAGCTGGATTTTTTTTCTCCTCAATGTATTTTTGTTTTCACAACCTCATTTTCCTGCAGTAATCATGTCCTAGGTCTTACTTGTAAGTTTGTCAACAGTATTGAGCTGATGGTTGAAAAATATTTTATATTACTTGGTAGATCTCTGACTAATGTTCAGAAAATATTGTGCATTAATAGAAGTACTCTGATGGGTCAATAGAACTTTGTCAAAACCTTCTCAATCTTTGCTCAAAAGGCATATTAGAGACAAGGCTTTAATTCACTTGGGAATGAGATTCTCAGATTGAGTGATAGGACTTCACTAGAGGACTGGAAGAGTCACTCTTTCCACTGTCTGATGCTCATTTTTCATGAAGGGCTCTCAGTGTCTCCATAGTTTGTTTTGTATTTTAACTCTTTAGCCATGTTGGAATTTGGAACTTGCCAGGCTTGTCTGGAGTCTTCATTGAAAAGCAGGTGCTTTAGCTTAGTTTACTGTTTTAATGTATTGTATTCTTCATTGTGTTGGCAACATCTGTTTTGGATTTAGACTAGAGAAGAAAAATATGAGAATGACTTATTCATATTATATATTTCATAATGATAAAACCCTATACCTTAATTTTGTGAGCATGTTTTACTTTTTTTCTGTCACTATTTTGTGTGAATCTGTGTGAAGGGTGTGCTATAGAAACTGTCCTTTTTAGCTTTTCAGAACAACCAGTTTCCTGGTCCTGGACTAGCAGAAAAACCCTGGTGCAGTAAGAGAGAGGATACAATAGGCTGTTTGCAGTGGGTTTTCATGGACCAGGCTTGCCATCATTGCATTGGTACATACTTTGTTTGAATGCAGCTGATGTGGGGAGAGTCACTTCTTCCCATGGCAGGGGTGGAGGAGGGAGTCCCCAGCTGAGTAACTTCAGCTCACTGTGGTTACTCAAAAGCTCTATTTGGGTCATTTCTTCTATGATAGAAAAGCACAACTGCCTTGGCACCAGGGCCTGTGTGCTTTCTTTAGCCTTTTCACAGGATAGGAGGAAGCAAATAAAGGTGAGCATGGACAGGATTTCACAGGTGAAACTGAAGTGGATGTTGTATTAGCATCTTCCAGTTGTTTATTTATTTCTGGGACTCTCACAAACTATTTTTTGTCAAAAAAAAAAAAAAACAGTGCAGCATTAAAAGACTGAGTGACTAATAGTGTCATTGTGCTGTTTTGTGTGTGAACATTTTATATCTATTAGTATTAGGAGGAAATTCTTCCCTGTGAGGGTGGTGTGGAACCTGGCACAGGTTGCCCGGAGAAGTTGTGGCTGCCCCAGGCCTGGAAGTGTTCAAGGTGAGGTTGGATGGGTTGGAGCAACCTGGCTTGCTGGAAGGTGTCCCTGCCCACAGCAGGGGCTTGGAACAAGATGATCTTTTAGGACCCTTCCAACCCAAACTAGTCTATTATTTCCTTTCCTATTCAGGCTGGAAGAAAAGTCCTACTAATGAATTAGGCACTGAAGAGAGAGGCTCTTGAGGTTAGGAGTGGGATGGCAGGAGGGCCAGAGAAGGAATCATATGGAGAGTTACAATTAGAAACTATTAAATGCTGGAATGGCCAGCAGGAAGCATTTGTGAATGTTTTTCCTTATCTGTGTGTGTAGTAGGAGAAGAAAATGATTCCCTGCTTGGTTGTGCTCTGTCTCTGTTCACAGGGGGCTTCTGTGGAAATTCCTGTTTAGCCACACAGTGAGTGAACAAATCACTCAGAACCCCTTGTACTTGGTGCATGTTTACTGAGGGTCATGAACAGGACAAGGACTGAGTTTTGTGCTCGTGGGTTTGCACATCTGAAAGGCTATTTCCTCATATATGGTTCTGGTTGCAGTTAAGGCATGTGGGTTCTGGAAACTCATACTGAAATCTGATGTGTAATAAAATGCAGTTACAGTGGGCTGAATATTCTCAGAGCAAAGGTGTAATGGCAGCTTTTATTTGGGTTAGGGTTTTTTTTGCCTAGGATTTCTACCATACTTGAAAGCATAAATATAAGCTTGTTCCTCTTGGTAAACACTTGAAAAGGAGTAGAAATTCCAGTAAATGCATCTATGAATCACAGAATTTTTCTTGAGCGTCACTATTATTCTGTTATGGTGTTTACATTTTCACCTTGTTTTTTATAGGCAATTGCTGGTTACTTTGATGTATTTTTTGAGAAGAACTGCAACTACAATGTGAGTATTTGGGGTTATCCATTTTGAAAATATCTTTGAGAGATGCAGATTTTATTTTGCCTCAGGGTGTTTGGCAGTGAGCCTCTCTTGCTGTAACAAAGACTTCATATGAATTTGTGCTTGGTAATTGATTGATGTGGTGTGATATGAAAAAGGTTGTTTTTAATCAAACTCTTGAACTCTCCTGTTGCAGGTCTCATTTTCAACTGGTCCCCAGTGTACCAAAACACACTGGAAACAGACAATTTTTCTCCTGGAGAAGCCAATTCCTGTAGAAGCAGGTATATATAAATTCAGTTGGGGTGCAACAATGGTTGTGTTACAGTGCTGTCACCGTTAAATCTAGATATAAAATACTTCAAAAATAACATAGGTGTCAAAAAGAACTAGTAAATAAATCTTTCAGCTACCGTTGAAGGAATTTTTTTGTCTCATCAAAACTGGGAAGTAGCTGTATACAAAATTCTTATTTGAAATTACACATAAATGTATGCATAAGTATCTTGTAAGTGGGCATATATCTTATACTTGTATAGCTCAATACTGGAATTTTGGTGAGAAAAGTTCTGTGTCAAAGCATTTCTGATGCAGAAAAATGTAAGACCAGAACACTGCTATTGACATCCTCTTAATTTTGACATTGCTAATATTCTGAAGTATCAACTTTGTCAAGTGATTGCACAGGATTCCTTGTAGCCCTCCTGAACTGTCCTATATTTAAATGGATTATGAATATATTCATGGATTATATCTGCCATGGTGGGGTTACTCTGTAAAATGAAAAACAGTTTTAAAGAACTCACAGCCATGAACATGAGCCATTGAAGAATTTAATAGTTTCGTTTGATATACTGTACATTTTTATAAAATGGTTAAGTACTGTAATAAGTTTCACCTTGAATTTGATGCAAGTAAAAAGGTTTTTGTTGTCATCAGGGATTAGCAAAATTCAGATGATAAACTGTTGAGGTGAGGTTTTGAAGACTATGAAGTGATGCTTGTTAGTGGTTTTAAAGACCTTTTTTGTCAAGTCTTGAAAGTACATTTTATACAAGTAGTCAGATATTCCTTGCTTTATAGACACAACTATATCCATGGCCCTCACAGAATGGGCATGCAACAGGTCAAGAATTATAAGTCAACCTCTTAGTCCTGTAGAACTTTCTTTGAGACTCTCACAGTCTTTTTATAATCCAAGGAAAGGAAGTAGTTACATTTTTATGCTGTTATTTTGTTTGTGTCCGTTTGGCCACTAGATACTCACCACTGCTGAGCTCTCAGCCAGGGATGAATCAGTTGTCTTTGAGAGCCCCTTATCTTTACAGACTAGCAGGGCCAAAGGGGGAGCCTTAGAATGGGGCTCATTTCTGCTGGTCTGTTAATAAACTCCTGGTAATACATGGCCCTGACCTGAACAGTTTGTAAATAGGTCACACATACTGGGGGAAAAGCACAGAAAAAGTTGTGTAGATGCTTCTGCACTCAATTGAACTGCTTTTATAGTTGCCTCTTCCAGCTACCAGACATGGCAACATCTTCCCAGGAGCTTCTTTGCTGGAGGCACTGAAGTTTGTGATATCTGACAAATAATTTCTCTCTTTCATGGTTTGACTTTATATTCTTAAATAATTTTTATTTGCACTTTCTTAGGTCCTGTCACTTCTTGGGGTACATCTGTGGTCTGGTGCATTCATACTTGGCTTGTGTTCTCCTCAGATTCTCTTTCTAGACAAGGCTGACTAAGATCTCCTTGCTGCTACTCATTAAATCTCAAAGTCATAGAGTGAATTTTTTTAAAGTGCAATGACATTTGTTAAAATATGCACATTATTTCATATTACAGAGATCATTTGACATTTTTCAACTGTGTGAAATTACTGGGAGGTGTGCCCCAGCCTAGAGTTCTGGTTGAGGAGTGGTGACTTTCTGAAGGCAACTGCAGAAACAATGTTCTCTGAAACAGTGAACACAACCAACTTGACCTTCAAGATCACTTGTGCTGTAACTCCTTCCTTCCTTTTTATTAGCTCGTATTTCTTAACATTATTCCCATAACAAATCTTGTTAAGCTATGTTTCTCTTTATTTCTGCCTGTCTCCTTCTCTTTGTAATTATTTGAGTTCCCCTTTCCAATCCTTTTGCCCATTCTGTCTGCTTTTATATCTTACATGAAATTACCACTTAAATCTAGGATTGTCTGCCTTTTGCTTTTAGTGTTAGAGAAGGTTCTGAGAGAAACTGCAGATGTAATTTCCTTTTCTTTTGTCATCCCAGTCTTAATTTCTGTGGGATATTTGTTGCTCATTGATGACATAAGCCCATTGAGCAGAAGGTGTGTCCTGATACGTATATAGGAATGTTAACTGGAGGCAAAAGTAACTGTATTAGATTAAACTCATTTGCATAATTTGAAGCCTTTGCATCCATCCCTGTGTTTACTGGTATTCATCAGCCCTCTGTATAAATTCTTAGATTCAAAAATACATTATGGCAATGGGAGAAACTGCAAAGAAGATGTACTTTTGACTAAATATATTCATGGAATCACTAAGGTTGGAAAAGACCTTTAGGATCATTGAGTCAAGCCATTAACCCAGTACTTTGAAGAACAACACTAAACCATGTCACTGGGTGACACATCAACAGTTCCCTGAACAGCTTGTTCCAGTACTTTACAACCCTTTCCATTAAGAAATTTTTCCTAATGTCCAATCTAAAATTCCTCTGGTGCTACTTGAGGCCATTTCCTCTTGTCCTGTTGGTCATTACCTGGGAGAAAACCAACTCCCACCTGGCTCCAAGCTCCTTCCAGGGAGTTGTAGAGAGCCAGAAGGCTGTAGAGAGCCCTGAGCCTTCTTCAGGTTGAGCCCTCCCAGCTCCCTCAGCCACTCCTCATCAGACTTGTGCTCCAGAGCCTGCCCCAGCCCAGTTCCCCTCTCTGGACACACTCCATCACCTCCAAGTCTTTCTTGTAGTGCAGGACCCAAAACTGACCCCACAATTCGAGGTGGGGCCTCAGCGGTGCCCAGAACAGGGGGATGGGCACTGCCCAGCTCCTGCTGGCCACACTAGTGCTGACACAGGCCACGATGCCATTGGTAAAGATAAACTTCTTTTTTTTCTAGTAAATATTGGGAAATAAACAGAAATAATGCAATTTGAGTCTTAAAATAATCGGACTGGTGTTACCATGGTGGCATTCGCTTGTAGCTTTTTAATAGGTTGTGAAAGAAGAATTTGCTAGTGGAAAACACATTTAAATGTTTTCTTGTTTTGAAAGTATCTTTCAGACAGGGCAGTGGCTGTTTTTCCCCAGTGAAGAAAAATGGTTCCCTCAGATTTTTAGTTCCGAATAAAATAGTAAGGCTGACTAAAAGTCCCTTATCAGATGCTTTATAGCTTTTGGGGCAATGCCTGGAGTGGCTATAAAGCACTGATTGTATTTGGTTTTTCTCTGTAGAAGAGGTTGAGCTTACAGACATCCAAACCTGCTGGGTATTTAACTGGAAAATGCTCCTTTATGCCATAGCAAAATTGTTTTGTTCTGCAGTGTGAACTAGCTAATTTTCTCAGCTGTTTGATGCCAGTGTATTTGCTGTAAAAATAGATCTATTTTCTCAGCCATAAAAAGGACTGAATGTTTTGATCTATTCCAACAATAGCAGAATCAAGCAGTTGCAAGCCAAAGGATGGGTCTTGGAGCTCATCCTGCCTCCTTTGCTGGTCCTGCTGCAGCCTGCACTCCACTTACCATGTTTGTACATCTCTGGGATGAAGTGGGAGGGGTTAATTCTGGGTCCAAAGGTCTGGACAGTGAGGCAATAAAACCTACACCTAGTTAATACTGATTATTTGCCACTGAGTTTCAGCTTGACACCTGTGTTAGCTAGCTTTGTATATAATGGATATATGCAAATGGATATATTTAATAGCTAATTTCTGTTCATTTAATTTAGATTTAATGTGTGAGTGGGGGATAGCCTCCTACTACTCGTGTTCTATAAAACCAGTTTTCTTCCTCATGAACTGTGACAAGGGACTTGAAACAGATTTTCAGTCAAGTAAAACAGAATAGCATCAGCATGTTGGATATGCTTTAACTGTTTAGCAAGCAATTAAAATTAAAGAAACTGGAGAAGGAAGCAATATATCTCGGGTTTTCTCAGACAAAACAGTGATGTATTGTAGACTCCCTACGGAGTAAGAGCCTTCTCATAGAGCCCTTTTAATAGCTTGAACATGTCTTTATTTTGAAGACTGAAATTGAGATGCCAAAGCAGTATCTTTTTCTCCTTAATGGTCCAAAAATAAGTCTCTTCCTTTTGTTGTTTGTTGAAATATTCCTGCTAAGCAAACAAAAAATTACATCATTCTCATTTGGTTGTCTCAAGAATTTACTGAATTCAATTTCTTATTGAATTTCAATTTCAATGAATCAAATGCTTACAAAAATGATTTTAAAGAATCCTTTCAGTAATAATGCATTAAGTTAAAATGCAGCCCTGTATTCAGGCAAATTCTATTAGCAATAAAACAGCTTATTGTCGGCATTGTGTGTTCTTATATTGCCTTGCAGTGAAAATAAAACCTTGATTTGTTTTTCTATGGTATTAAAGGGCTAGCACAGCAAAGCTGGAGCAGAACTCACATGACTAAACTCCTCTAAAATCCTTGATTATCTTCAGCTCCCCAGTCTCTGTAATTAGAAAGCTGTTTGTAAATTTACAAACTGAAAGAATGTTGATTTGTCTACTTAGACACCACTGTTAAAAGTAGGAAAACAACACTGCCATGATTAATCTGTCTGAATGTTTTGATCCTATACTGAAATACTTCAATATTGTGCATCCCAGTTGGATAATTTGGCTCCTAATTGAGATTTTAGTGTCTGTTTGCCTGTCTACAGCTGCAACATGGTGTCTATGGTAATCTGTCTCTTGTTTATTTACAAGTGGCACCTCCAAAAATTATGCTGGCATTTAAAATCTAGTGAATGTTAAAACCTGAATTTTGAGATCACACTAAGTTTAGCAAGTCCTGCATTGTATTTATCAAAATCTCCATTTTAAAATGATCCTGCTGACTTTTCAGAAACATTTCTAGGTGTGTATTTCAGGGCACTAAATTGAGAGAATGTCTTCTCTTGGCTGTCTCATTGAAAAAGAATAGAAATCCCATATTTAGACAGGAAAGCTTGGATGGACTGATGACACAGATGTACCATTCTGGGATTATGGGTCTGTCATGGTTTCGATTCAGGTCAGAAACACAAATTTATTTGGGAGAGGAGACTTCTCTCTTCAGCCTATGGAGATTCCTCCACAAGAAACAGTTTTCTCGTGGCCTCGATGTCACAGTGAATCAGCTGCCCAGGAGAATGGAAATCTGAACACTGTGTAAAAAATCCCTTCCTCGACTCACAGTCTTCCCACAACCATTATTGAGGACCATATCAACTTATGGGGCACACTTTAAGGATTATAATAGTTCAAACAAAAGCTCTCTTCATCTTTGAAAACAGAGGTCTTTCTTCTTCTTCCCTGGGGGGCAACAGGGAAGACTCCTCTATAGTCAAAACTATGGGATCACAGCCACTTCAACATCTGCTTACTTTAGCATTAATAACTCTGCTCATATCTAGAGTTAGAACATTCATTCACCCTACAATACATCTTTATGTGTTAAAGGGAAACAAGAGTCTCTTCTCCATAGTTTAAAAAAAGAAATTTCAGTCCACTACTCTCCTTCTTGCCTTACTGGAACCAGAAGGGAAAGAGAACTTTCCCATAGTTTGTTAGTTTTAAAATGTGAATCTCACAGGGGTGTGTTCATCTCTCTCAGTGGTTTAACCAGTTGTCAGTTCTCAAAACCAATAATTGATTGCTTTTTGTCAGACATAGAGGAAAACTAACTGCTCCTCTCAGAAAAAATCACTTCCGTAGGTTGTCTTTAGTGCCAAACCAGTGCAGGTTCAAACAGCAGCAACAATCTGGTTTTCTCAGAATTTTGTCACACTGCTGAGAGAAAGCTTGGGCCAAGGCTATACAGTTTAGAATCTCCACTGCAAAAAATGGTGAATTCTGTTCTGGGTGAGTGAGTTTGGCCACTCTAGCTCTACATTGTGGAGGACCTGGCCTTCATCATTCCCTGTGGCAACTCTCTGTGGTGCCTGAGCTATCTGGGAGTCTCTATCACCCGTAGTGCACACACATTACTTTAGCAGCCACACAAGCCTGTCTTGCCTTGCTCAGCTGACAGTGCAGACTTCTTTGCAGCAGCCTCACTCCTGGGTTGTCTTGAGCAGTTGAAACGTGTCAATTTGGTACAAAAACTCCTCAGAGAATATACTCAGAGCATGCATGGAGAAGACAGAGCCTCAGGATAGTTTCAGCAGCAGTTGAACTGTGATGCAACAGAAAGGTGTTAGAAAATAGTTGATAAAAGTAGCCAATCCAAAAGAAGGGTATCACAGGTCAGATGGAGGATACCAAAAGGCAGTGGCTTCTGCTCAAAACAGAAACTGGATCACACTGGGTTGGAGATTCAGTAGGAGAAGTGGCCAGAGAGGAAGGCAGTCTGTGCACAGCTGCAGGTGCCTGCAGTTTAAGAGGATGAATGGGAAGATTAAGGCTAAATTCCTGAGTTTAAAAGAAATGCTCTTGGTCCCACTGCAAACTGTTTCAGTGTTTTGTTGTTTTCCATTGTCAGAAGATAGTTGGTATATGGAAACCACTTTCTACCCAGAGTAATGTTTTTGAGACTTGCTATTTTTTCTGTTGCATACTAGAACTCAGTGTTGCTTTAGATAATGGGTCCAGTTATTTAAATTAGATGGTGTTTGAATTGTCAGCTTCCAGCAAGGACAGCCTTGTTGTGCAGAGTGGTATGGAGTCGTCCTGGTTTGTGACTGGGAAGGCACAAACCCACTCAGTAGTTATTTAGAGTGTAGGGAATTTGTAAAGGTACTTTTCACCAACAGTTCAGTAGTTTAAGTGTGTTTAGCCCAAAGCCCACTGCGATTTTCTAGCAGCTCTCTGAAACAATTTCAGTGAGCTCTTCCATAAGATTCTTAAATTTTAATGGTGTTCAGAATAAATAATGGTTTGAATACTGTGTTCTTACTTGTCCTACTGTTAGCTTCATAAACTATTTCAGGGGAAGAGAAGAAGGAAACCTGAAAGACCTTGATTGCTGGCTGCCTTTGGTAACTCTTTGAATCT
Source organism: Toxostoma redivivum (assembly GCA_013397375.1). Taxonomy (NCBI): domain Eukaryota; kingdom Metazoa; phylum Chordata; class Aves; order Passeriformes; family Mimidae; genus Toxostoma; species Toxostoma redivivum. The sequence goes on from VXBI01005319.1 coordinate 111,556, forward strand.
TTTTCGGGATCAAAGAGGGAAGAGACACCAAATTATATTGAAAGGCAGGGTAGTTCCTCACATTACAAGCTCATTGCCATAGGTCATTCCAAGCTTTAAGTGGCTGTTATGGATATGCATGCAAGGGACTGTGTAGAATCTTTGGTTTTGATCAAATCCTTTATAGACTGAAAAAAATATGATTTGTTGGGCCTGAACACTCTTGATGATAGAAGATCTCTGCACTGAGAGATTCCTTGGCTCACAGACTGCAGGCTGGCCCCGTGTGTCATTGTATTGCACAGACATAAGTGACAGATGCAATTGCTTACAGTTTTACTGATGGTAAAAGTCAGAACCAAAATAAACTGGTTCAAGTGTCCAGAGCACAGGTACTGCAGAGCCTGCAATCAGACATGCTTTATGTGACAGGGACTCAGTAGGGACACAGGGATGTCTTTTTTCCTGTACTAGCCAAGCTTACACAGCACTTCTGAATTCTTCTGCTTTTTCCATTTGGGGGAAAATTTCAAGCCTCCCCAGGGTATAATGAAAATGCAGAGTGGGGATGGTAATGGATTCAGTTTTGTCCTAATCAAACTGCAGTGGCACTGTGTGGTTTGCTTGCATTCAGCTGAGCGTGATAAGAGCAAGGTGATGCAGCTGAGTCCCAGAGACAGCTTCCTCCAGGCAGCTCCTAGGACAGAGAATGGGGGTAAACATCCGTCATTTTCTATCTACATGACATTGATTAATTGTTCAGAACTGCCTTTCAGTTACTGCTGTGGTTTGCTTCAGCCCTCAGAAAAGCACATTTAATGTGGTTACAGCATAAGGAATGGCTGGGAAAAAATGAAGGGAAAGCTTTGTTTCATTAACTGTCTTTACAAACCAAATCTGAGGGTTCTGTTCTATGAAGTCAGCTATTTATGAAATTATATTTAAGTTTTTGCTTCATTTGTTTTATTGTCTTGTATTAATGTTTTAAATGGGAAGATTGAAGTATGGATTAATAGAAATAATGGAATTTTTCTCAGAAGCTTTTTAATCTTACTGAATTGTTATCACAATGGATGTTAAAATAAATCAAATAGGTCATTTTGTAACAGTTTTGAAAATCTGTGTTCAAATCAGATTAAATTCCCTAGCTGGAGTGAGACTATAATGCCCTTTTTTCTTTATCTTGTCCTTATGTCTGGCAAACCTGTCTCTGTTTAAATAATCTGTGAAACCGTTTTCCCAATTCTCTGCAAATTGCATTGTGTTATGTCTTTCGATTCCTAATACCAAAGCTGCACAGGAGTTATAGTGGAATCTCTAGCTAAACATTATGAAAAAAAACCCAGAATTATTTTTTTTTCCTTTTGACCGTGGTACTACAGTCATTCTTGCTGATAAGCCTTCTTTGATATTGGTGCTGCAACCTTTAACAAAATGTCCTGCATTTATAATTTATAATTTGGAGTTTCTGTCAGTTTTCTGTTTGTGGATGCAACTGAGAATTGTGCCAAATGGAGATCTCCAAAATGCTTCCTGAATTTGAAACCAGCTTAGTTTTGAAGTTGCTATTTGTTTTCATTTTTACAATAAGAAAGCTTTTTAACAGGATATTAAAAATGGCTTTTAAAATCACAGTGAGTAATGAACAGCTGGAAAATAGTTTGGATCCAGTAAGATAGAAAAGTAGCAGCAGTGGATGTGGCTGGTGTGAGCAATGAAGAATGGGGCAAGGGAGGCCTGATGGAAGAGTAGCAGGGAACTTCCTGCTGTAGATTTGGATCATGGCCTGCTGTAATGTGTTCAGCAGAATCATCTGTGAGGATGTAGCTCTTTGGGGTTTAAAATGGTGGGATGAGGTGGCTCAGCAGTGGAATTCCTAAATGTACACATGTACAAATGTGTGTGTTTATATTTTATGGGTTGTATATTCCTAATTTACAAATACTCCTTAAATGAAAAGTCTTAGTAAGGACTGAAAAGAAATTGAGATTGGGTTTTTTCCTTCTGTGTAAAAGCATTTGTTCTGGGTGTAACTGAAGGACATGCCTATCAACTGTTATGACAGTAACGCTGTAAACCTGCAATTAATAATATACATACTTGAAATGCTACAAAGATTTCTCTGGTAGTTTCCTGCCAAATAAAAAAATACATGAAATGCCATGCAAATACAGAGCACATGACCCATACAGCAGGAGGGGAATAGGCTCTTGTGGCTACGTGGTTTTAGTCCAAGATGGTGAATGTATCCAAGGAATACAGTGGTTTTCCCCAGCCACATGTGAAACATTTTGGCATATCAGTAATTTGGGTGAACCTCTGAGAAGTGAAGCATCAGCCACAACTCAGCACCTCTCCAGGTTTAACTGCGGTTAGTTTGACTTGAGTTTCTTGTCAAGAGCTTTGAAAATTTATTAATTTGGAACAGTTTCTCATGCAACATGGATGCAATGCATCTTTGCTGTTACTGTGAGTGATTCAATACTGTAACCAGAACAATTCCCTTCTTATTTTTTCAGGAGAGGCCCTGAGAGGAAAGATCACAGTCCGCAAAAACAGAAAGGATCCACGGTCCCTCTTCATCACCCTCTCAGTGAAGGACACACAGCAGACCTACAGCCTTCAGTAAAACTCTGTCCATGTCTGGGAGAGGTTCAATTCCAATGCTGCATTTGACTGCTGAGTGAGAACTGTTCTGAAATACCCCAAAATGGTAAACTCTTGGGTTTGTGTATATGTGCACACACAAGAATATGGGAACTGAGATTTACAACAAAATCAGATTCTGCTGCTTCACATGGTGTAAGGAAAGCAAGAAGGATGGGTTTGGGTTACCTGAGAAAAAATGAGCCTAAAGTCTTGCTGTAAGGAAGAATAAATAAGATCTCTCAATAATATTTTATTCTTCCACTGGCAAAATCCTTGTATAGTATTTTTTTGTGAAAGAAGCAGCTAAATCACGTGTCAAGTGCACCTCAACAGTAGCTGGAAAATCCCAATGGGAATAATTTTGGAATTCCAACTGCAAGATTGCAGCAACAAAGATGGTATTTTTACTACACTTCTGCAGTTTAAAAGTTGTACACATTTCAGTTACATTTGTCTAAATAAATAAACCTTGTGTGATACATAATGCAGTTGCTGATTTCCTTGTGTTCTGTGTAATTGGAAATTCTGTCTATCCTGTGATGGCTCATTTATTTGTGCCTACAGTTTTTTCTCTACTAACCTGTTGAGGCATAGGTGGGTAGAATTGTGTATCTTAGCAGCTTTGGGAAAAACACAACAAACAAAAGCAATTGCTGGAAGGGTGAGTTTGGTTTGGCTTCTTACAGAAACAGTGGACACTCAAGGGTTGCTGTTCAGGGAGGGAGGGTGTGTATGCAGGTATTCATTTTAATTCCCTTTAGGCTCCGTAAATGTCCTCATTAACATGTGGATGTTCAGGAGCTCAGCTCACATACACAAATGCTTAAGTACTGATTTTAGATCCCTCAGTTTATGCAAGTAAGACTGCACACAGTTCTTAAATTCTATCTATTTTCAGGATAGGCTTTACTATAAAAAACTTCATAAAAAAAGAGACAATTGCACACACAGAAAGAATGAAAGATGCAAGTTTTATTTCCCAGTAGTATCTGAGAAGTAGGAATGTGCTACAGTTACAAACATGGGTGAGTCTGTGTGCTGATAACACTTGTCTAGCTTGGTGACATATATCCATTTTGGTCTTGTTCAGGGCCCTTATAATTTGATTTTTTTTATACTTCTGCACATTCTTTGTATAAATGTTGCTGTAGAAGGCAAGAAGAGAAGAAAAGGAATGCAAAGGGAAAGCAGTGCAAAGCCCTGCACTGGTAGAGAGTTTATATGGTCTTGGGTTGCAGGGCTAAAAGTTAAAAGAAGCTTGAAAATGTGTAAATGCTAGTCTAAAATAAATAAATAACCCCCCAAAAAACCAACTCCACTGAGAACAGAGGATTTGGTATCATCTAGCCAAGAGGAAAATGTTCTGGAAAGACTTTCATTAAAGTAAAGCCTGAGGAGGGTCATTATTAATAAAGGCACTGGATCTTCAAAGAACTTCAAATACACAAGTGGACATGGATGTAATGGTGACTGTCTCACAGCTGTCTGTGGAAATAACCCATCAGTTATAGGGGGCTTTTTCAGTCTAGCAGTTGAATAATATGGGATTAATCTGACAGCACAATCAGTTATTTATGTTTCCTAATTGTAACTCTAAGAATTAAATATTGTAGGAAACGGGATCAATAAACACTCACTTAAAGGGATTCTAATGTTTGAATCTGAGGTTGAAAAGTGGAAAGTAACTATTTGAAGTAGAAACTCCCTTGAATTGTCCAGTGACAGATAATAATCCTTCATACAAACGTGATCCTTTATTTTATGGCACATGGTCAATGTGGCCAAAGATGCAAATAGTCTGTAGCTGAATTTAAAATTAATAAATAAACAAAATAGTGTGCAAATGGCTGGTATTCTGCATAGTGCATGGAAACTTTCCTGCAGGTGGTAGGAACAACTTATTCATCAGTCATTGGTGTATCAAATTTTTAAGTATTTTTTAACAATTGGGGTAGCCACAATTTCAGGCCTAAATTTATTACTTTAGTGTGTGCTCCTGTATTGAGAACAGAAAGACAGAACAAAAAGTAAGTTGTAGAGAGCCTGAATTTCACTTATCATCTGACAGCATTTGTCTGTTACACCAGCTCATCTAAATTTACCTCACTGGATGTATTTCTTTAGCAACAACACCTTAGATGACAAAATCTTCTTTTTTTCTTTTCCCCAACTAAGCAGTATCAAAATTATTTATCCCATGGGTTAGATCTCTGTAACTTTGAAATTCAAATGAGGCATTTAGTTACCTGCCTCTCTTAAAGGTCTGTTTTCTCCTGTTCTTCCCTCTCCTTCCCAGATGCTGCTGTGGGCAGATGCAGTTTTTGATGCAGAAGCAAACCCCACTGGTGGCTGCTGCTCTTCACTGCTCATTCTTCACATCATGATTCTCATCTGCCCTGATCCACAGAGCTGTTTACTGCTGCCTCGTTGCCAGAGCATCTCTTGTCTCTGGCCTTTGGGTTTTTCCTGCTCCGATGTTTTTCATTGGTTTTCATTTTGTTTGAACTTCTAATGTGCTGTGACAGAATTCCCTTTTCTCTGATGACCAGATCTGTCCTGTCTTGTGCTGCTCCTCTTCTCCCTGATCTTTTCATTTGAAATGTTGAATGTGCAGCTATTCTTGTACAAATCTAATCTTTGCCTCAGCAACCAGTACTGCTCAGAGTGTGCTTGATTTGCAGGCACAGCAGAAAGAGGATGCAGATGCAGTAAGACAGATATAGACAAAGGGTTGTCACAGGCCTTGAAATGTATGAATAAGTTCTTCTTGCTAATGGAGAACTGCCAAAGCACATTAAAAAATCTGATTGGGTCTATGATGCATATCTAGGAGGATATAAAGAAAAAATAAATAAAATTGGTAATTTCAGGTCAGTTGTCAGATGCATGAAGAAATACAAGATGAAATTACAATACCTTCCCTAATGTGTAATTTCATGCATAAACAAAGCCTTTTCCTTGACATCAGAAAATTTAGGACCCTTAATTCACTTTATCAATTCATTTTGTGAAACTTGCACTCAGCAAAGGGCAAATGAATACATGGGGGTAAAGGCATGTCTGTTTTCCAAGAGGATAAAATTTGCCTGACCCAAATTGCAGGTGGCAGCTACAAATTTAATGGGAAAGTGTCTTCATTTGCAAAACCATGGAACCTGCATGGTAGGTATTAGCAATGTCATGTGAGTTTGTATATGGGAGCATTTTTGGGGGTTATGGGTTTGGTGTTTTTTTTAACTATGTTTTTGCTGAGCTTAATAATGAAGTCCAGCACTTCTGAAGAATATTGCATGGACAGAAGTTTTTAATGTTTAATCCCATAGTTAACATTTTTCTCAAGGAGTGTTCTTTATCAGCAGTTATCAATGTCTATTCATGCTGAATCAATTTGCAGTATACTTAGCCCAAAGTCAGAGGAGTTAAGATTGACCAGTGATTCATAAAAGTTATTTTAATATTCAGACAAAACCTGAAGGTTGGCCTGCCTTGTACCTGCAAATCTGTGCCCAAAGTCTGTGTACTTGAAGATAAATAACCCACCTGAATTGCTATGGGTGCTCACAGCTCGACTTGTTATTGAGATGTTAATGATATGTTGGTTTTTGTTTGTTTTTTTTTAATCTTCTGCAGTGCTTCTAAATGTTTGGCTAAGCTGCAAAATTATCTTGCTGCTTCTACCCATCAGAGAGCAGCTAAGCAAGACTGACAAACTTGAAAGCTTCTGGTCCTTGGTTACTGAATGACTCTTCAGTGAGCACCATGCTGGGGTCTCTTAACAGGATTTTTGTGTGTACACCTCAGTTTGACCTTCTAAATTCTGTCCTGTGGGGTGTGCTGTAATGAGACAGATCCAGCTTCTGTGATCCAGAGAAAAGCAAAGCCTCAATTTCAAATAAAGCTCTGCAGAGGATTCAGAGAGCTGCTTTGGGAGATATAGCTTCTAACTAAAAACATAGGCTGCTAGCAAGGTTTGAAGAGTTTTATTTCAAGGATGTTTCTCTGCTCTCTGTTTAATAGTGCCTGAAGTTCCCAGCAGTAATGACTCTTAGCATTTTCTGTCCCTGTTTTAAATTATCTGAAGGAAAAATTGCAGAAGTGTGTCTTCCCCGAGGTTTGTGGAATGACACAGCCTGGCTATGGCTGGCTGGAAGAGGTAGGAGGGGGAGTTGGAAGATAAGGGTTGAAAGTAAAGGCTTGTGTGAAGACTAAAGTGATGATTTTATTTTTAGAAACCAGGTTTACAAGTACAATTTGCTACTGCTTTTACTACATGGATTAACTGCATAGTAGCAGCATTTAGGAGTTTTCAAAGGCAATCAAAAATAAAGTCGTGGCTATATATCTGAATACACAAACTTAGAAAGGAATGGCAAAGACATTTTATATTGTTTATCCAGGCATTGACAGATGTTAAAGCTGGTAAAATAGTGACATCTAATTAAAAGACAAATACCTTATTACATGGAAAGGGAAATTAGAGGGAAAATCTGGTTTTTAATGTCATGAGCACTGCAGACAAATTTGCAGGACTTATGTGATTAAATAGGTGTAGAAAACATCCAGTTTGAATTGCTTTTATATAACTGGACAGAAACCTGAAGATGATTCCATTTTCCCAGTTAAGTAAAAGTTTAAACACATACTGTTTGATATAATTTTTTACCTTACATTCAATTCTTAGGTCAATAATTAACTTCACAGGGAAATGTGGTATTGGTAAATACCAATTTAATGATACAGTTGAGCAGCAAAGAGAAGGGGAAGCCTTCCATGCACACAGGAATTATTAAATAGGATATTTTAAAAGCTCATGCTTTTTCAGCACCTGAGTGTAATGTGTAAATGTCTGTACCCTGGTGCCCACCAATTGGCTCAGAATTTTTATATGCTTTGCTAATTCCCATATATCAAAAAAGAAACAAACTTCATTTCTATTGCTTTCTGAATGGCAAAGGTGTTACTGGGTTTCTTCGAATTACTGATGCCTCCAGGTTCCTCTCTGAACTCCTCCAGGGTAAATTAAAAGGCCTCACTCATTCCATTGAAAAACTCATGAAACAATCAATTTCTGGATTTATAACATTTCTACTGCTGTTCCTCTTACAATTAACCAAAGTAAAATAAAAGACTCTTAATGACAGCGATAACAAATTAAAGAGGAATAAAGCTTACTCAACATGTTAATTCTATTTTCCACTTGGGTACTACTCAAAACATCAATGCAAACAAAATAAGAGCAAATATGTCCCCTGGAAAGCAAACTGGCTGAAGTTAGCCTTTCACAAGTAAAAACTACAACCCAAATAAAATTACTCTCCTTGGGTTCAACTGGCAGATGCTAAAATAATCCCCCTTCACATGCTGATTTGAGAGGCTTCTCAAATGATTTTGTTTTCTTCCAAGGAAAAACAGGTGAAACAGGGGATAGCCATATCTTCAGAGGTTTTTTTCTTACCTTTCTGGTATCTTGATACATGATCCCTTCCTATACAAAAGAAGGGATAGAATTTTCCAGAGTGACTTGCATTAACTGAGAGAGATCACATCTGCACCCCAGAGTAATGTGCAGTGAGGAGCAAGGTGTGGGTGATTCAGGTACTTAGAGGATACCACACCTGGGAAATTCCCACTGGTGAAAACCCTTCTCATGGACATAATGCCAGTGCTGCTGGAATATAATCTGTGCCAGGTGTGCTCCTCTTGGGATCACTGCACCTGGCTTAATTTGCTTACCACTTGAGCAGGTGATATTCCTAGACAGGAATTAAAAAAAAATAAATAAATATCTGTAATATTGACATCATTCATCCAGTTTTGTCCAAATAAATTAATACTCACTGGCTTCACTCTTTAGAACCATTACTCTCTTTTTGCAGTACTTTTCATTATAAAGTCAATCTTGCTAAGAATTTTAGCTTTTGCTTCTATGTCCCTAAGCGTTGCAGACTGCATGGATGATAGAAAGAGCTCTTTTCCAGGAGGAAAAGTGAGCTGGTAGGAGGCACACCAGAAGACCAAAGGTCCTGGGGGGCACAAGGAGCTCCATTGAAGGAGTGTTCATCCACTTTGAGTAATGATGGTTTAGGCAATTAGGCCTGAAATACAAGTAGGATTCAGTAAGTAGAATTGAATTTTGATTTAACCTTCTGATGGGTTATGCAAAGAGAGGAGCACTGAAAAGAGGGAATTTCTTAATAATATTGACTCCTGTCACAGCACTGGACATTCTTGGAACAAAGGCTACTCAACTGGAAAATTGGATATGAGGAGGAGGAGGACTTCTCTGTGACTCAGATGTTAAACTGTGCTGTACTGCTTGCTTGGGAATTAATACAAAGCCTTGCACTGAGGAGAAAAAGCAATGCAGAGTTAAGTTTTTTGCCTCATACTAATACATGCACTGATGTTAATTTTGGGAGCATGGTGCCTTTAGAACAGTCACAGCCCTTGTGTTTGTGGAGACCCCAAAATGGATTTGGCTTAGAGAATAACAGATGTTATGTGGGATCCCCAGAGGTAGAAATAATGCTCTTACCATTGGTTTGCATTGCTTTGACCTCCTGTAGGGTGACAATGACCTGGGCTGAGCAGCCTAGTGGGGCTGGGTATCCCCATGCTGTTTAACTTCTCACCTGGAACAAACCAATGTCCTTTGCAAATGACAGCAAACCACAGCAGGGAACACACTGCCAGCTGAGGAAAATGGAAGAAGCAGGGGTTTGGTTAACCAAGGTCATTTAATGTTGTCAAAAACAGAGGATATTGGGGTAAAAATTACAAGCGTCTTCTTTAATTATCAAACTGTTCAGCTCTGTTCAAAATTTTCTGCAGTGACTAGGGATTTTAATTTTTTTTATTGCTCTGATGAAACTGATATTTTTACAAGTTTGCCTTTCTGAATGCAAGCTTCTCAAAAACCTGAAGGCAACCTCCTTTGTAATGCCTTAAATGAAAATTTAAGATTGTTTCCTCTCAGACAGACTTCCTGAATGTCATTTCTTCACAACAGGTTGATCTGTGTTTTAATATTTAAAAAGTATCATGCTTTTTCTCATCTTCCTATGTTAAAAAAGCCCTACAAGCAGATGATGTGGTGTGAGGGTAGGAGTAAATACTCCATCTTTCATGGCTTTCAGATGGCCTTTTAATCCATTGTTTTGGTCAATTACAGTTAAAACCTAAATGCAACATCTGGCTAAGGAATACACCATGGAGTTAGGGTTGTGGCTGAGCCTATCCCTTAATGGAATTTTGTGGTTTTCACACTGAACTGTTTTTCTGAATCAGATATTTCATGCCTGATTTATTCATCCATGTGACAGTTAATTACTTTTGAAGTAATTGAGACATTATTGAAGGAAGTGGGTAAGAGAGCTGTCAGCAGGAAAACCTCCACAAAATCAATATTATAACATCATCTGGCACAGGCTGCCCAGAAAAGTTTAGGATGCCCCATCCCTAGAAGTGTCCAAGGCCAGGTTGGATGGGGCTTGGACCAACCTGGGATAGTGAAAGATGTGCCTGGCAGGGGGGTAGGAACAAGACCAACTTTAGGGTCCTTTTCACACCAAACAATCCCATAATTCTCTGATCCTGTAGTCTGCCCTTGTTCTTGCCATCTGAAAACTTTGCTTCAGACAGTAGAGTGAGCAAGAAATGGCTGTGCTGTTATCCCAGTCCCACCATTTCTCTGCTCACATGGATTTCTTCGTAGCAACAAATTGTCATGACACTCTACAGAGTTGAGAAAATACTTTCAAAGAACTTAGATGGGAGTTTATTAGGTTTTTGACAAAGTGCTACTCTTTGATTTGCCTGCCAGACCATTCTTGCTTTTCTTGAGTTCTGTCATTTGCTCCTCTGGGACCACTCTGTGCTTGAATGTTTTTAATAAATTCCTGTATTTGTACCTCATGTTAGAGCACTGAGAGCAAAATGAAGCCATTCCCATTAGTCAGAATGCCCAGCTAATATATTACCAATAAACCTTGTTTTCAGTAGGTCATTGCCAATCAATTTGCTCTTCAGCATGTACTGATGTTGCTGGCTGTATTTTTAAAACACTAAGTGTACTGATCCTTTGGAAGTGGACAAACACATCTTTTCAAATCTCCTTCCCCATCTGCATTCATTGTTTGATATGTGCAGCTGTTGTTATTTGGGGAGGAGGGGAAGTGGTCAAGCATCAAACTTCTATTTGTTTGATGTGTGCTATGCACTAAGCAACACTTCACCAGTCTCTTTGGAAAGGTGGTGTGGTGGGGAGCCAGAGGGGCTCAGGCACTGGGTAGATTTATCATGTACCTTTTTGCATAAAATACTTTTAAGTACAGTCTCTTTCCAGAGTGCCTCACCTCTACCTGTCTTCCATAAGGAATAAAAACTTAGATGGGGTTAGCCAAGTGTAATTTTGCCATTTCTCTAGAAATGAAGCTGAATTAAGGAGAGAAATGCATAATCCTAGCTGGTAACAAGAGTGTAGGTGACAGGAAAAGTTAATAAAAGGCAATAAAATACTACCTGCAATTTGGTAAAGTGATTACCTCAACCTAGAGCAGCATGTGGTTTAAGAAAACATCACCAGATCCTATTACATTTTCCTGTGCTTCACAGAATCCTCTGCAGGTCATATTTCTCTTTCCTCCTCACTCCCTGCAGCCTGTTGCAGCTCACACTGTGAAGCTATTTTTCATGCTCAGTAGCATGGAAACAGAAGGGAGAGAGATGAGCTGTTACCTGGAGGATTTTTGAAGGGAGTTATGCATGGATCTGATGAAGGGCCAGGGGAGAGATGGTGCAGGTGACATTTCATCTTTCTGCAGTACATTCCAGGGACAACGGGTTGCTCTAGCTTGCTTTCCTCTGATTGTGTGGAATTTGAGATAAATAAACCACAGAGGTTAATACCACATTGCCATGGGTATAATACCACTCTGGCTCCAAATACAAGCTTTCTATGTTTGAATGTTCAGTGATAATCACACCAAAATTAAATACTGAGTAGGCACATGCCCCTCTTTTCTGCCTGGGACTGCCCAAGGGGAAGCCATATGTTCAAGTCCTCCTGCCTGTTGTATCTAGATCTGAGTTTTGAAGCAGGTTGTGGTGGCCTTGCTAGCCTAAAAAAAATAATTACAGATTCTGGATCAGCCCTGTTTGAACACTGCTGACTCTGTCAGCTGATACTGGGAGCTGCTGGTAGCTTTTAAGATCATCTCTGCAGCAGAAACAGTTCTGTTTTGCAGACCTTATTACTGCTTGTCCTTGGAGTGTACATTCATTTCCAGTCTAATTCTGGATTTTTTTGTTTCATTCCCTGTATCTCACACCTGCTCCCAAACTGTGACTCTCTCAAAGTTGAAGGGTGTGTTTGTATGCTCCTTCACTTTCTTGGGGGTTCTTTGCTTTCCCCCAGGATCAGTGCTGTGTGGTACCTGGAATTTGCTCCTCTGCCTGCTGCAGACCAAGCTGACTTGTGTCCTCTGTGCCTGAAGAGTAACCACTAATAATTCTCAATCCCAGCAGAAAGTTGGAGAAAGGAACATATGGCCAAGTTCTGTGAAATTCTCCAGGCTAAAGTCTCCAGACATCAAAATCAATTTAATTTGTCTATCTAAATGTTATTGCTCAAAGTTGAGTAATGATGTGTTGCTTGAAGATGAGCAAACTGGGCAGACAGAGGCAGGAGCCATCCTCTAGATCTAAGATATCTCTGTGTTGTCAGTTTTGTAACAATTCCTGTAAAGCAGTGAAAAATTTCCTCTGACACAGGAGAGATGAGAGTGCTGACATTGAAGTAATTGGTTAGTCCAGGTGGTTATATTGCAGATATGTGGGCAGGCATAACTTGTCTGGGGTTTGACCCTCTGGCTCATCATCCTCATGGCCATTCCCTTGTTGGGGACTAGAGGGTGTTTGGAATGGAGAAATCTTGCTTTCTGGATGTCTCTTTGTTTTTCCACAGATGTCCCTTGTGTCAGTGAACCACCTTTTTTAAAAGAGCTTGCTGTCTATTGAAATCACTTAGTGAGTTAATGTTAATATAATTGTAACATCCTAGGCCTGGATTTATATACATTTTGTGAAGGAAAATTGGCAAATTTAGGTATTGTTAAGTCATTTTTTGATTTGTTAAAAACTAACTTTATATTTTCACTGAATGACTGTTTATTAGAGAAATTTAAGGTTAGCTGTGTGATTGCAGTATATTTCTGGATCCGGATAGTATTAATACATAAACTTTTTATAAAGGGATTTAGTTGAAAGATAATTATTTAATGTTACTTATATGCATTCCTTTGGTTATATTAATAAAAGTTGGATTAGGTATTTTAGGGAAACCATCCCAGTTAAGGCTTGGGCCCTGGCCAAGCTCTGGTCCTGGCTGGCTAGGGAAGTATGCCAGGTGTTTCTGCACTGAAAGTGTAAGCAAGTCATTTTGACTTGCTATTTGGTCTTTAAAAAGCTGGACCCCCTTTTGAAGTAAACTTGGAAACCTTGTCCAGAAAAGGTTCTCCAAGTCCTCACTGTGAAATGGGGGTCCCCAGCAGCTGCAGACTCTGGGTGAAGGCAAAGTATTTAGGCAACTGAAGATATTACCTTTGTTTATTTTTGCTTGTTGTTTATTAGATGTGTTGCTTTACTTTTCATAGTAAGAAAAGTGCATGTTATGTAGCACACTGTCCTGAATTTAATAGGTTGAAATAAATTCATATTGAAGTTGATAAAACAAAAAAAGAGGGAGTGCAGAGATGGGATATACCCCCACAAAAGCCTCATATGTTCTTAATTTCCAGAATTGCACTCAGAATGACCTAATGGCTGTTGTGGCACGTGCTTATTTTATTAGCTCATTGTTAAAGTTATTGTAAATAGTTTGATCTAGTGCACCCCTGTATTTTTCCCGAGTAGGTTTGTCCCTGAATTGTATCCATACCCAAAGCTGCCCTTTATGGTATTCCCTGCCCTTTGTTCCGGCTCCTTCCTTGCCTGTCATAGTAACCCTGCCCCTTGTTCTTGAGCCTTCCCTGTCAGTCCTACCTTGGGTCAATCCCTGCTTGTTCCCCCCCTTTGGAACTCCCCTGTTCCTCGATGCCCCACTGGCCCATGAGACCTCCCCTCTCCTCCCACCTTTCCCGTTTGGCCCAGGCAGGTGGCCAGATCTCCTCACTCCTGCCCCAAGGATTCCCCACTGTTTGTCTGTTTGTACCTTCCCACCACTTTTGTTACTCTATTTAAACCCAAGCTCAGAATTGCTGGTGGCTCTTTGCTCCTGACTGCTTCAAGCTTAGTAAATCTTCTGTTGGAGGCTCAGCATCAGAGAGCCTTCTCCTTTACCCAGCCCTGGACTGCAGCAAGAAACCTTCCACTGTAGAGCAGGGGGCTCTGAAGGTTCTGCTGTTGGCACAACCCCATAGTGGCAGTTCCCCACTCCTGGTGTGGTGCCAGAAAACACATTGAGCTAGCCCAGGCTCCAGTGGGCCACATCAAACTGCTGTCCAACACATTTTTTTTAAATCACAAGCTCACTTAACCTGGGGGCAAAGATATGCTTGTGTTTCCACAGATTCCAGTCCACGATGGGTACCTGCAAGAGTGACCTGAATAGCCTTGGTTACTCCAACTTCATCATCAGCTCGTGGGAAAGCTGAGGGAACAAAATGAATGGAGCTTGTTTGGTTCGAGTGGTGGGACAAACATATTCTAATGTTGGAAATGTTCTGTTTCATGGTTCCTGTTTGTATAAAACAAAAAGGAGAGAATTGTGGGAAAGGATGGGGTTGAGCTGTGGGCTGTGGGATGCACCTGCAGAAGCACATGGCAGTACAAAGGAGCACATGGCAGCACAAGAAGCTCATGGCAGCACAGAGCAGGTTGTCTCCACCTGACCTCGGCAGGAGGAGGTGCCACAGGCAGAGCCCTATGGCAGAGGAGCCTGCCAGAAGCTGACAGGTGGGTGAACAACGTGTGATCACCCCAAAGAAGGACATTAAGGAAGAGTGCTGCTGACATGGCAATGTGAGATAGGTCATGGAGTGGGAATTGCCATGTAAGGAAATACTGTGCCTTGAAAAAATGTATAAAGCCAGCTCATTTCTTTGAATAAATGATTCACATACCCTGCCAGTCTGGGCCTGTGTCTCAGTCGTTACAATTAACCACTTTCTCTTGCTTCAGTTGCTTAACCATGTGAAACCTCCTGCTGGCTGCCAGCATAACCATATCCTTGTGGTTTTGCCTGAAATGAAGATGTCTAATAGGTTTTGAAGTTAGTTGCCTAAATGCTTTTATCCCAAACAATTGAGGGCTACTGAGAGGTCACACAAGGAGATAGGAAACTGGATGGAGTCCTTGGAATTAGACCTGATCTCAGAGGAGATATTGCTGAGCAGGAGCAGAAAGGATGGGGATTGCTGCCCATGCTCATTCAAATCCCCAGCTGAAGCCATGTGCCTGAGGTCAGCTGGGGGCTTGTGGCAGAGCTAAGCTCCAGTCTCAAATCATCCTGGATATGTTCCTCCCTTTTCCACTTCATCACTGCCTGCCTGAGCTGGGCCTATTTGTCTGCTTCTTTAGCTGCAAAAGAGTAATGATGGTATTTAGCTGTATTTTGTTAAATTCTTGGCAATGTGATGAGAAAACATCTTTTGGGTGTCCCAGATAAATGGGGCTTTATTAGGAAAGGGTAAAGAAAGATTAAATGAAAAAGGTACATGGGAGAAGCTGACAACTGAAGTACCTCTGGCAATCTTTTTTTTTTTTTTCTGCTGAGAATATTGATAAGAAAATCATCTTGACACTGAAGTCAGAGTTCAGTTTTCCATTATCTTAGATAGTGGATCACCTTGAATTTTTCATATGACCAAGACATTAAGTATATTTAGAACTCATTGTTGAAGCTATGCAGAATTTCAGAGAATGAAGCATAGGAATTAACAAAGTGATCATGTACACAATGAATCTTGTACCTTGGGAGGACAGTGTCATTTTAATTGGAAATTTATGCTCAAGGGAATTCTTAAACCTGATTCAGGTATAAACTATCAGTATTTAAACTGATTGAGTCTTAATTGTTTTTGCAGTTTTTAAGCAATTCAATGCCTTTGATTGAAACCAAATACCCTGAGTGGAATGCACAGATCATCTGAGGATATTTAAGTTTTTCTATTGTGGATAATGTTGGAGTTGTCTCTCTGGGATTAAAATTGAAGGGATGCTGCAGGTCAGGTCTAGTTCAGCATGAGCAGATCAGCACTGAGGGGTCAGAGATGGTTCTGTGCTCAGTGAGGTGCAGACACTGTGGGATTATGGAGCTCTGACAAGCAGCTCAGGGGGCTGTGAGTAACAGCCACATGTACAGCTGTAAGCCAAGCTCTCTGCTGTGGTGTCACAGCCCCTCTGAGCCATCTGACAGTGTAATGGAGCTGAAAAGTGGCTGTGTAATGCATCCCTGTCTCCTGCTCCTCAGCCACAGGGATATTCCCAGCTGCACAGTGCTGGCATTCCCAGCACGCTCATAGTTAAGGCTCAGACCCCAGGATAGGGGCTCTCTCTGGATTTACATGGGTTGGAAATGTTCCCACCAGTGCATTCCCACAGAGTATACTGGGACCACTTCAATTCAGAAAAGGCAGTCATGTCCTCCAAAAAGGTAGCCCAGTGAGAGAAGCTGTAGCTGAAACCTTCTCCTTAACATTTATTCTTCAGCCAAAAAGAATAATGTTGGATTCAATTTATCACCTGAAAAGTTCACTGCCTATGGGTGTCCTACAAACCACTCACTGACTCAGCCTTACATCCCAGTACTGGGTTGTATCAGCCCTGGGCAGATGGGTTTCTTCAGCTGGCACTCTGCAAGATGGAGGGTGGGATTTTTCCATGCTGACAGAGGGATCACAGTTCTGTTATCTGTATGACAATCACCATACCCACTTCACTGTGTTGGGGGATTTCCCCTTTCACAGTGAAAGAGGAAAAAAATTTAATGTGAAGAATCCATGCCTAAACAAAGTTAGAATTTCCCATGAGAGACCACGGAAAACATTTAAGGTTTCTTTGGGTTTTTTTCCCAACCAGAATCCAAATTACTGTCATGACTTGCCTTGTGAAACACTGAAGCAGGTACATTACTATGTTTATTATGTTTTTTTCTTTAAATGAGACCATGTAGTCAATGTTGCTGATCCTGGAGAAAATTCACACAGCCTCACAGAGGTGCATGCTGTGATTTTTCCTTTTGACTCAACAGTCAGGAGTGAATAAGGCAGAGAGTGAAAGGAGTTAAAATGGACTGGCTACCTGCTAGAATCTGGTCTGTGAGGTGGTTATTTGGGGTGTCCTCGCAGGACACCTGCTTGGAAAATGAACTTTCTCTCATTTTGTGATACTTGTGATATTTTCTTTCCAAATTTCTGATCAGGAGTTCAAACCTTATTGTGGTATTTTTACATGAGGATACCACAGTTTGAAGAACTGCTCTTTTCATGCAGTGTTGTTTAGAGTGTTAATCTCTACTAATATTGAAATTTAGCTGAGTTGATGCTTGATGGCTCAACACTGAGTCAGTGTGCCAAGCAAACCCACCTCTGCAGGTGGTTTGGGCACTTTTTTCCCTGTGAATGTGCTGTGATGGAATGTCCCCCCACGTTCAGTTCCTTGTCCCTGTTTCCCTGTCCTGCTCCATCTGTCAGCTGCCACTCTGAGCCAGGATCTGCTGCTGCTCCAGCCTCTCTGACCCATGGCTGCCACAGCCCCTGTCCACCCCCTCTCAGGTTTGTGCTGAGGCTGATAAAGTGACCAGGTTGATGACATCCAGAAACTCTTGGCTTGCTCTGCACAGAATTCCTGGCTGTGTTGCTTCTGCAGCTCTCCCTGCACAGACCCAATGAGTCTTCCCTGTCTTTCTTTGTCCTGACATAATTGATTGTGTATTTGTACAGTTGGAAGAAACTACTGCTCTTAATCCAGTTTTGAGCACCACTAGATCAAAGAGAAGTATTTTTTAAATTTTGTTTGCAATGTAAGGGCAGGTGCAGTTTTATCTGAAGAGGGTGATGTGACTGGGCTAAGCTAAGTCTGGAGTTCACTGTGGTACAAGAAATTATATCCTTGACTTGATTGCTTATGAGTAAATAATGGAAATCTATTTAGAGCTCTAAACAGCATTTACTTACCATTTTTTAATTAAATATATGCTTTTTGTTTTTTTAATTCCCTGTTCTATTGCAAAATGAAAGTTCCAAGCTGTGGTTATTATGTCCTATACTGAGATTATGCCCTGTGATTAAGGCAAATGTCCAGACAAATGAAGAATCATGTATATCTGTGTGAAATAGTTATTAGGAGCATATATGCCTGGCCAGTGGTGCAGAAATTTCCTCCAGATGCTTCTGCTTTCCCTCACCTGATCCCCCTTTCTTTTAATTCTGTTATTTTCAGGGATCTCCGGAGAAGAAGTTAAACCTCTCAGGGAACTGACTCCTTTTACAATAAGGATACCAGACTTGGATAATTATCTGAAAATCTAGGGGCTATCCAGTGAGTTATGTGAGTTAAGGCAAATGGAAAGTGTATGGGAGAGCTAATAAATAACAGGATGAGCCTGAGGAATTCCACAGGATAAAAAGAACAGGTAATTATCACCTGAAAGCTTTTTACAGTCTCTTCATTATTTGAATATAATTAACTGAGAGGGGCAAAATATTTGTAGCCTGGTAAGATGAATCTTTGAAAGGGGCCATGCTCTTTGCATGGGAAAACTGTTCAGTGGAATTAAGCCCATACAATTCTTTGCATATAAATAGAATTAAAAGGGAAATACAAGAAATTGAAGGTGAAGTGTCCCTTGGCAAGGTATGGCTTATTGACATCTACTTTTGCTGGTGTAAATGTGTAACTCAGCTGAGTGAATACAATATTGTTCTTGGCTTTGCACTATGGATTGCTATATCACAATGGTATAAGACCATTTTTGGTTATGAGAAAAGGCATAACCCTTTTTACATAACCCTTTTTTGACTTCTCCCTGTTATCCAAAATTGTAATTTCTCTGCAAGATCCCCAAGCCCTAGGTGAGTGCAGGTTTATTCACTGGGGAGAGCCAGAGAACCGATGGAGACCTGCCATTTCTTGGGCTCCTGATGTGCAGCGAGTCCTCCTTGCTGAGAACTTGCCTGAATTCAGCGTCCTCTCCCCATAGAAGGGGCACGATCACGTGAAAACCACATTAGACTGCAAGTCAGACGCACAAGGTCCTTGGTGAGGATAGAAGCTGTGCATTTCACTGGAGCTATCGCTTAACATCGCTGTTCTGATCGCCTTTAGGCTATTCAGTCGCAGTCTGAAATGGATGTTTAAAGGCATTTCCCGGGCTCCTCACACTCATCCGCACTACTGTATTTGCCTTTTAGGTTTAAGGGAGAAAAAAGAGTAAATGGCCGTCCGCTAGGGAGAACTCCCGCCAAAGGCGTTTTCTCTGGATTTGCCACGATTTCCCTGCCACAAAAACAACAACAAAAACCAGAGCCCGAGGAGAGGAGGGAAGAAGGGAACGTCCCCTCCCGCGAGGGGCATGGATTAATGCGCTGTGGGAATTGCTTCCCGGAGCAGGCTGTGATTCCAGGGGTGGCATTTGCGGAGGGCGCAAAGGCTGCGGCTTGGGGTCGTGGGAGAAGCCAGCGGGGAAGAGGGCGCAGGTCCTTGCTGCGGCTGCCTCCTTCCCTTTTAGGCAAACTTTCTAGCGGAAAGGGAGGAGAAAGACTTAAGATCAATAGCTGCAATGCTTAACTCCATCATAAAGAAGCCAGATCTGGGGATTTTAGCGCAAGGATTAAAACTGCACGGGTGCCCGTGGGCGTGTTCGGGGTGTTTGTGGAGAGGTGTCATTGTTTGCTCCTGTCGTGACTTGGCTTTTTTCCACTGAGGCACGGCACGAATGCGGCATAAAGCCAGGATGAGAGAATGGGGGGGGTTGGGAGGCAGCGAGCACCTTCGGAGCGGGGCCGGGATCCGATACAGCCCCAGACCCTCTCCCGGGGGCTCAGCCCCGCCGCCTTCCTTCGTGTGTTCGCTTATCTGCAAAGAAGAAGAGGAAAGATGGCCAGCGAGGGGAGGAAAAATAAATCAATTGCTATTTTTCATCTCTGACAAAGTAATTAAGGCTCGCTCGTCCGCTGCACGGGCCGGTTTGCGGGCAGTCCTTCCCCGGGGGAGGCACCGCTCGCAGGGTCCCGGGGCTTCCCGGGGAACAGAAATGCTGTCCTCCCAGCTGTATTGCCTTTGGGAAGAAAACAGGGATCCCTCCAGGCAGAGGAGCCTCACGTCGAGGGTGTGTGACTCGCCCAGAGCCGGGAGGGTGGGCGGTGCTCGGTGTCAGCTGCTTTTCCTTAATCCCTTGGCACCCGATGTGGGCTGGGAGGGTGCCTCGCCTGCGGGACAGGCGTTCCGGAGGGACTGGGACAAGGAGCTCAGAAAAATAATTTTGAATGAATCTGACTGCTGCTAATTTGGGCGCTAAACCCTCACGTGGGAGGAAGTTGGTTTGGTTTTCAAAAGAACCGTAAATCCAAACTCGGGCTTTGGACCAAAGCAGGTGTTTCCATCCCAAATCGCGTGTGAGAAGGCAGGGCTGTGCGGCCCCGAGGGCCGGCCGCGGACGGGTAGGGCAAAGGAAAATGTTTGAAAACCGAGCCCTGCTTCTCCGTGGGTCTCCCTCTTGACCGGGAAAAGATCCTTGACTCCAGTGTTCAGCGAGAGCCTCCGGCCGTGCCCCTCCCAGAGCTTTCCCTGGGGTACAGGAGAAACAGAGGTGCTCTTGACTTTTCAGAAAGTAAAGGAGATAGATTCCCTTTTTTCTGGGATGAAACTTCGATTTCACCTTTCAATGCTGATGGAGAAAGCAAAAATTTAGTTTGGAAAAGGACGTGAAGAGTGAGTTTTCCGGTTTTTGGAAAAACAAAATAAGTCAACCCAATGACTCTGGAAGACGTTTAGGGGTCTTCCCGACCAAAATATCTCTTGGACTACTACTTGTCGCTTTTAATTCGGCCCATGCCTTTAGAGGCATTAATGTAAACTGCAGGTCAGCACGGCTGAGCTAACGACCAGATCGCTCTGCGGATGGAGGATGCCTTGAGAAGGAAACGCTGCAAAACACCACCAGCTTCTCCCCTCCCTGCTAATAAAGCCAGCTTCTGTGAGAGCCCCTCGATTCCTAAACAGACCCGCGGAGAGTACTTGGAATCACGGAACGGCTTAGCTTGGAAGGGATCTTAAAGTTCATCCAACTCCACTCCTGCCATGGGCAGGGACACCTCCCACGAGACCAGGCTGCTGTTCTGCGTGATAGAACAGAGGCAGGAAAGTTACTTTAGAGACAGGAACGTACAACAATCTACAGACTATGTGTGTAATAATACCTATATGTGCATGTTGTAATTATACATCTATGGTCTAGGCAACCCCCGTGCTCGAAGATGTGTGAAGCAAGACCACAAGTTAACGACAGCTGTGCTGCGAACGTGCTCCGGGGCTCTGCTGGGAGCCAAAAGCATTTTTCATCTGCGAGCCTGGCTGAGCTTTTCGGCGAAAACCGATTTTCGCCGTTCTGCTTTGCTGGCCCCCAGCTCCTCGGCTTTCGTGGGGCTGTCGATAAGTGTGGCCAGTGAGTTTCAGCTGTCACCGCAGTGCCGAGCTGTGACGGAGAAGCCGCAGCTGGAACAGAGCTGCCCTGTCCCTGCCGGGGTGGCCGCTCCTGGGGGCACCGCACAGCCAGGGGCTCTGCAGCATCGGCTGGGCCACTGCGATTTTTTTTTTTTTTTTAATTTATTTCATTCTCCCAGACAAGCGCTCGTAACCTGTAAAAGCAAGGACGCAGAAGAAACGCGTGTGGTGCTGGCGAGTTCAGCGCCCTCCTCTCGTCCCCTCCCCTGCACAGGCACACGCTCCACTCTGCTCACGCTAAACTGTGAAATACTCTCCGGAGAAGCTGACAGCAGCAGGGTCTATGCGGATGAACAGCGTCGCTGACGTTGAAACAACTGGGAATCTTGCGTAAGGGGCATCCCGATTTGCCAGTGCGCTTTTAATTTTTTTGTCATAGTGAACAAAATTATCTTGTGCTCAACAAATCTTTGAGAAAGCCCCTCGAGTAGCAAATCACACCTGCAAGAGGTGATTGGGTGTGAAATACTTCGTTGCAAAAACGATTCTCAGTTAACACCTGACTTTTAATGACGTATAATTTCCCCCCCAATTATCAAACGTAAATACTTTGATGGGTGAGGGAAGAACACCAGTAACTTCGGGATTATTGTCGTCATCTTTGCTCCCATTTAACTGCTCTTCAGACAGTTTTGTTGAAAGAGAAGTTTGCTTTATCGTGTGTTTAAATTTGAGTTTCTCCCATGAGGCATAGTAAAAATAGATGATACAATGTAATTTCGTGCAACGAGACCAAGAAAGACACAATTTAAATGTATTTGTGTACTTTATACATAGTGGACTTCTCACTCCGTGTATAGGTATGTGGTTAGACACAAAACTGATAATTTTTATATTTTTATATCCATGTATATTGATATATAAATTGATAACGTATATAAACAAGCTATTATAACATCTGATCTGAGAACTGCAGAAATGCCGATTTTAAAAAGGGAGCTGGATCGCACAACAATAAGAGGGAGGAGGAAGGGGAGTAGAAATTGAAGGTTTGTCCCCATTTCTGTCTTGCCTTGGGTGCAGTAGTACGTGTTTCTCACATGTTCCCCCTAATTACCGGCAAGAAAGTTCTGCCGTGCTCGGGCTGGCTTTGGTTTAGTAATCAGCCCCCATATGAGTCACAGGGAACACGCAATGCCACTGCCGCCTGAGTGACAGCCAGCCGGCTCCGGCTTCTCGGTGTCCCTTTAAAATCTGAAACCAAGGCTAATGATTTATCAAACTCTTATTATCAAGAAAATGTCACACGAAGGGCACCTTGCTATGCACTGACGCAAACCCGGTCTTTCCCAAGGAAGTATAGAAAGCTTTGCTCTGAGCTGGGCAAAATCCAGTCTGACAATTGCCTGTAGTGCTCCTTTCACCTCTATCGGCTGGATCTGTGGCTATTTAAGACATGGTAAGTGCTCGCTCGCGTCTCTGCGGTGCCGAGGAGGGCTGGAGGAGCGGAGCTGTCCGCGGTGCTGCCGGCGCGGACGGGGTAGGGATGCTGCGGACGAGCGGGCGAGCACAGCAAAAGCGGTGGTACCCCAAAAACGCGCTGATTTAGTGACCGAGTCCCTGCAGACTTTATCCCTGGTGCCGGGAGAGTGGGATTACGGTGGAGAGAAAACTTGTGGCGGAAATGGTGGCGGGGAGTTTTGTGAGACACTGGAAAAAGAAAGGGTATTTGTAAAAGCTGACATTGAACTGATAGAAAAGGTAGGGCTCGCCTGCAGGTTGCTTAATGTATACAATGAAGATACATTTAAAATTGTAGTTTTAAACTGGAGAGAAAGGTAGACGTGAGTGTGGGAGTGTCGCCAGTAATCTATTTAATGATTAGGGGAAGCTTAAATAAAATCTTTAGCATTATGTGAGTCGGAAACATAACAAAAAGAACAGCGGAAAGCTGGTGTTAGTGGCGTTAATCCCACTGTGGCAGTGCGGTTATGTTTTGGGGCTTTTTTTGGATTTCACTCTCTTGCTGACGGGCTTTGAAGAATAGCAGCCAGCTCAGAAATGTTCACCAGCACTATTTCACTTGGTTTTCAATATCCCCGGTTGCCTACAGGGCAGCTTGTCTCTTGCCCATATATATTTAAAAAAAAACTCGATGTGCATTGTTGAATGACAGAAAGGAAATGGGGCGTAAAATTAAAGAATCTTTCTACACTGGTGATAGGGAAGGGAGCATCCTACAGTCGTGATGTGAA
The DNA here is from genome assembly GCA_013397375.1 of Toxostoma redivivum. Lineage (NCBI taxonomy): Eukaryota > Metazoa > Chordata > Aves > Passeriformes > Mimidae > Toxostoma > Toxostoma redivivum. The sequence continues at coordinate 135,099 of VXBI01005319.1, forward strand.
ATCTAACGAGGTCTGGCGGCGCAGTGCTGTAGAAACACTTATTTAAACTTGAATTACGGGTTTGCAAATGCTGGTGTTGTTTTTTGTTTGAGGTTTGTTGTTCGGGGGTTTTGGGGGGTTAGTTTGTTGTTTGGGTTTTTGCTTTTTTTTTTGTGTACCGTACTTTTTTTCCCCTCAGAGTATTAACGTTGAATGGGAGGGCAAGCAGGCGAGCGGTGGCTCCTCGAAATTCTGCAACACTCCTGTATCCTGATTTTCTGGCGCATGCGTTTCCCGCACGAGGACAAAAATTGGTATAATCTCCGCAGTGCCAGCACTTTTTTTCTCTTCTTCTCCTTTTGGTAAAGTATGTGACGTTCTCATTTTAGGATTACGCCAGCCAAAGGGATATGAGCAAGCAGCTTGTGAACAATCCTGAAGCGGTGGCTCCCGGACCCAAGGAAGGTGCGGGAGTTGTAAGAATCAGCCCCGAAAATGAGCCGCAAAACGCCCCTCCGCCAGCCCCCGCCGCCACGGCCAGGCTGCCCCGCTCACTCTCGAACGACAGCAAAGCACTTCCCTCCGAAGAAGCGAAACCAAATGATTCTGAGAGGATCAGAGTCGGGGTCTGCAAGCTCAGCAGCACCCCGGTCCAAGCCAACTCCACCCTCCGGAGAGAATCTGTGGAAACCTTACCCTGCAAGCCTAGCCCCGGGGCAGGGATCGCCGGGCAAGCTGCGATCCCTCATTGCAAAATTCCCGCTTTGCAAAGCACGGACGGGGACGCTACTCTGAGCCTTGGTAAGAGCACACTGGAGCAAAACAACGCCAAGGGCGCCTGGGTGACCTTGAGCCAGAGTACCGTGGTGCTGGGCACAGATGGCAACACTTCCGTTCTTCCTGGCAGAGTGGAGGGGGTGAGTTGTCTCCTTACAGGCTTTCCTTCCCCCGCTTCAGCTCGTGGGAGGTCTTTGCCACTCAGCACCGATTTGGGGTGAAAGTTCTAAAACCAGGTGCAGAGGAGCCGGGGCTGGGGCTGTGCCGCAGGGAGGAGGGAAGGGAGAAGGGGAGAGAGGATCTTCCATCCAGTGCTGTAGTGCTGGAGGATGCTAACGATAGCGGTACAAACGAGCATCCTGTGTAATTGCAGCTGGTTCCTGAGCCGTGCCTGTAGGTGCACCCCGGCTCTGACCCGCCGTGCCGGGTGCGCACATCCTTACACGCCTCAGCATGAGGTCTGCTCCTGTCCCCAGCACCAGACCTGAAGGGTGCCTTGCCCTTCCCCTCCTCAGGCTTCTTCGCCTGCCCAAATCCCCGGGGACTGCGTGCCTCGGACCCTGTAACCAAAAATAGGACGAAATAAATCAGCCCAATCCCATAAGAGGTCCGCGGGAGGGGATGCCATGCGGCCGGTGGTGCGGGTCTGGGAAGGTGCCGCTCCCTGTCCTGTCCCTATCCTCCTGCCTCTCCGCATTTACCCTGCAAGCGGGGTGGTGTTCGTGCGGTAAAAGCGATTTTCACTTCTCCTGGATGTGCTAGGAACCGGCGGTCGGTCCTGAGGCCACCAAGGGCTTCCAGCCGCGGGGGAGGCGATGGGACCTCCCTTGCAATGGGGCATCAGGAGCGGGGCCGCCCACCCCGAGCGCTCTGTGGAGGGCCATGCTTTAAACGCCTCTTTAAACGTTTTGTTTTGTTTTGTGGGGGGGTGTTTTCTTGTTTTGTTTGTTTTTTAAATAAAGAAGAGGCCTGGCAGCGGCGGCGGGGGCTGAAGGTCTCCCTCCGGTGAAGCCGGCAGCACCGCCGTGCTTGTTTGCTCAAGTGGCTGTTTTCCCATCTCTCTCTTTTCCCCTTCTTCCTCCTTTTCCCCCCGTTTTAGGAAGACGATGTGGGGGATGAAAATAAAGCCCGAGGGAACTGGTCTAGCAAGCTGGATTTCATCCTCTCCATGGTGGGTTATGCAGTGGGGCTGGGCAATGTCTGGAGGTTCCCGTACCTGGCCTTTAAGAATGGGGGAGGTATGATGGCTTTTTCCTGTCTCTCTACCTGCAGTACCGTACGGGTCTGAGCCAGTCCCTGCCTTTTTGGCAGGGAGAAACACGAGGGAAGCGGGGTCGGCGGCTTCCTATTGCCGGGCAGCCAGCCCCGGGATGAGCCGAGGTGCAGGGGCATCTTCAGACCATCAGATATTCAGTGAAACACCTGCCTGGGTTTTGGGGGCTTTTTTTTTTTGTTTGTTTGTTTGCGTTATTTTTGGTTTTGGGAGTTTGGTTTTTTGGTTTGTTTCTTTTTTGACGGTCACCTTTGAAAGCAGGAAAGCCCTGACGAGGTTTCCTTAAAAGGTAGCGCTTTCCTTAAAAACATCTGTAATTGGTGCTGGCCGGAGAGGGAGGAAAATGAAGAGGCGTGTTGATCCCGGAGGCAGGGCTCCGTAACCCCCCTCGCCTCAGTTACACACGGTCGGGTCGTAATCTTCAATCGATGGGATGGGGAAAGAGGAGGGACTTTGGAGTCGGGATAGTAACAAGAGGACGTTTGATCCCGAGTCGAGACATTCCCTTATTTCGTGTGGTCTGGGGGAATTGTTTTAAATCTCTCCGTGATCGATCGAAAAATAATCGTTTAAAGAGTGTATGCCGACCAGCTGAACAGAGGAGAAGTTGGAAAAGAGGGTATGCCGTTAATAATTTACAAGGAGAAGAAGAACTTTATTTGAAAGGGTTCTTCTAGCAGAGGCTGTTACTGAAACGGGGACCCGGTAGATGTTACCGGATTCAAACCCTTGCAGCTGTAAACCCCTTCCCTCTTCGAAAGGGCTCTCAGCAGAGGACAGTGGTGCTGTGATCATCGAAAACAATTGTGCTGAGCCCGTTAGAGCAGTTTTCTGTGAGGGAAGAGGCAATTTTAAAGAAGTGTTTTTAAGTTGAGAGGTTTATTTCTTCCTTTTCATTTTACATGTAAAAGCTTCTAAGTGGGAGGTGCTAAATACTCATTTGGCAATAATGAGGATTTACTGTCTGTAAAAAACGCTAGAAATATAGAAAGCTGACACACATCTTCCTCCCCCCCCACCTCCTCCTGCCCCATCGAGGCTGGGAATAGATAACAAACCGAAAAAATTTAATAGAAAAATGTCTTGACTAAGACGTCCGCAGTATCACGGGGTGCTTCAGGTTGCTCTCTCTTCTCTCCCCCTGCCCCCCAAGGTGCGTTTCTCATCCCCTATTTGATGATGTTGGCTCTAGCTGGGATCCCCATTTTCTTCCTGGAAGTCTCCCTGGGGCAGTTTGCTAGTCAGGGCCCCGTGTCGGTCTGGAAAGCCATCCCCGCCTTGCAAGGTGAGCGGAGCAGGCTGGGGTTTGCCCGGATTTGGGGAGCATGGTGTGCGCTCCGTCTGTGCATGGCTTCAGCCGCTGCCGCTCGCCGCATGCCGCGGGCGCTCCGCGGGCTCGGGCGCAGCTTGCGCGGCCCTGGTGCCGCTCTCCCGCAGCCTGTCCCTGCTCCTGTCCCTTCTCCTGTCCCTGCTCCTGTCTCTGCTCCTGTCCCTATCCCTGTCCCGAAGCAGCCGATGCTTTGCAGCCGCCGCGCCCCGCAGCCCCCGCAGCCAGCATTAATGGCTTTTCCTCCTGTCCCCCTGTCTGTCCGCAGGCTGCGGCATCGCCATGCTGATCATCTCGGTCCTGATAGCCATATATTACAATATTATCCTGTGCTACACGCTTTTCTACCTTTTCGCCTCCTTTGTGCCCGTGCTCCCCTGGGCTTCCTGCAACAACCCCTGGAACACACCAGACTGTAAAGATAAAAACAAACTTTTGCTAGGTAAGTTGCGACATGCTTGTACTCTTATTTATTTATTTTTATTGTAAAGTTTGTGGCCGTGGTGGTTTTCCAGAGCTTTCTGCAGCTCAGCTGCGCCCCTGGGAGATGCCAGCAGAGGCTGTGGAACTGGGGAACGGTCTCTTCCCAAACCACTTTGAAGTGCTCTGTATCCCAAGGCACTTCCCTCTGCTTTTATTTAATTTTTCCTTACCAAGGATAAATCAGATTTATCAATTTAAATGCTAGAAGTATGCCAATTTTTCTTCCTTTTTTTCTTTTCTTCTTTTTTCCTTTTTTTTTTTTTTTTCTTTTTTTCCTCCCAGAGGAAAACTCTTGTATAGGCAACAAAATACCACAGCTGCCAGCCCGTGTCTGCTAAAAACGAGTTATTTAGAGAAGCTCGTCTTTAATGAAAAAAAAACAAACCATCAAAAAAACCCCAACAAAACCCGTTTCTACAAACGGCCCCAAACACACAAAGACATGAAAACGGAAAAAGTAAACGTAGTTAATGACCTTTTGCAAAAGATGTCGGCAACTAAACAAAAGTTCAAGTAATTAGGAGTGATCAAATGCATCCTTGTCACTTTACAACAGCAACAAAAAAGAATATCTGCACTTTATTTCTCTGTTCCCCAACCTCATTTCTTCCTAGATTCCTGCATTATTGGTGACCACCCAAAAATACAAATCAAGAACTCTACTTTCTGTATGAGTGCCTATCCAAACCTAACCATGGTTAACTTCACCAGAGAAGGAAACAAAACATTTGTCAGTGGGAGTGAAGAATACTTCAAGTAAGATCTTTCTTTGTTTAGAGGAATTTATGTTTTCTTTCTGTAAAATCCACTGGAACAAGCAACAAATCATGGCTTGGAAAACCACAAATACAGTAGTAAAGGGCAGCAAATTGTGCTAATTTTTGTGCTTAGGAAAGATGAGAGCTGAATTCAAACACTGGATTACTTGTTTTCTGTCCCTGTGGTGCTTAGCACAGCTGGGGTGTTGGCCCATGCCCTGCAGTTTTATCTACTACTGCAATGCAGATAAAATAATACATGGTGAGAATCACTGGAACTGCCTAGAGAAACTGCTGAGGACACTGTAGCAAAACAAAAAAGGGATTTGCACTGAATTGCTGCCTGTGGTTGCTGTCATTTATTTTTTCCCCCAATTTTTAAAATTTCTTTTTTTTTTCCTTGTTTTTAGGTACTTTGTATTGAAGATTTCAGCAGGGATTGAATACCCTGGTGAGATTAGATGGCCTTTGGCACTATCTCTTTTCCTAGCTTGGGTGATTGTTTATGCCTCCCTTGCTAAAGGAATCAAGTCATCAGGAAAAGTAAGAACAATATTTGTGATTGTACACTCACAAGAAAGCAGGGTGCTGGTTTTTGGGGACTCACACCCTCATTTAAAGAATGAATTACTGAAAATATTTTCAGTAAATGGCTAAATATTAATTGAAATGCCTTTTTCCTGTCTATGTTTTCCTTTCTAGCCAAAACAGAAACATTTTTTTACATTTTTTCTCTAATCTTCAATAAATTTAAAATGAGCTCTTAAGCTGCACTCAGCAGTGGGATGGCACAAATGGTGCTTTCCAGCCTTCCTTATTCTGTGTGGTGTCCATAAAAATTCTGCAATCATCTCACATTTCACTGGAATCTGGGAAATTGTGGTGTAAATTAAGATGTTAAGTAACACATTTTAAAATCAGAACTGAACTTTAAAAAAGCTCAGTGTGTGTGTGTGTGTGAGCAACATAACTAGGTATTTCCTAGGATGAAGGTAGTGGAAATGGAGACATGAATTTTCTAGAGCTGGTCACAGAGCTCTCATTCCAAGCCATCCCTTTGCTTCTAGAAGCTGACTTAATCTACTGGGAGGTCACTTGGCAATTAACAGGAAATCCATTGACTCATAGTGCCAGGGGGAAGTTAAGATTCCCCCCCCGCCCTTACCTTAGTGGGATAGAAAAAAATATTTAATGAAAGGCAAGAGACTGGATAATAATGTGGGTTTGGATGTGGCAATGGATGTTTCTCTAAGCGATTCTTAGTGGCCAAGAAAAATACTGACACTGATGTCAGAGAGAAAAATATTGACTTCTTGGTATCAGAGATAGAAATCCTGTATTTTTGTAGAGATTATTTCAGTATCTTGACTGTACAGAAATTCATCAGGGTAACATTTTGAAACACCTCTTGAAACAACAAGGAAAGTTGGAAAAGCAGTTTCAAAAGTCCCTTCAGCTCAGACCACAGGCTGAGGGAGGTGATTGTCCCCCTCTGCTCTGGTGAGAAGCCACCTCGAGTCCTGTGTCCTGCTCTGGAGCTCACAACATGAGAAGGATCTCTTGGAATGAGTCCAGCGAGGTCACAGAGATGCTCAGAGGGCTGGAGCCCCTCTGCTATGGAGATGAGCTGAGAGAGCTGGGGCTGTTCAGCCTGGGGAAGAGAAAGGTCCAAGGAGACCTTCCAGTACCTAAAGGGGCCACAAGAGAGCTGGAGGGGGACTTGGGACAAGGACATGGAGTGACAGGACAAGGAGAAATGCCTTCAAACCGACAGAGGGCAGGGTTTAGATTAGCTTTTAGCAAGAAAATCTCCTCTGTAAAGGTTGTGAGGCCCTGGCACAGGCTGCCCAGAGAAGCTGAGGCTGCCCCATCCCTGTTGGAGTGCTCAAGGCCAGGTTGGGCTGGACTTGGATCGTCCTGGTCTAAGGGAAGGTGTCCCTGCCCATGGCAGGGGTTGGAATGAGATGATCTTTCAGGTCCCTTCCAATCCAAACCATTCTGTGATATAATTCCACAATGTGTTATGATATGATTCTGTTTTGCTTAGCACCCAGACGTTAATGTGAAAAATATTTGAAATGATTTTGTGTTGAATGTAAAGCTTAACTGGCCATAATCCAACCATTTTATTTGACCACAGAGAGAGATGTGTTCTAGATAATTATTAAAACATTAAACACACAACCACTGTTGTGCATTTAGAGATCATGATGATTTAAGTCTGTCTAGATAATTTCACACTTTCCCTTTTTTTAAAGTTGGACCATAACTGTCATCATGGTGAGATGTAATTAATAAGAGGTACAACCAGTAATAAAAATTCTTTAGGCTGTTTTTTAGTTAAATACAGAAAAAACATAGAAGAAAACTACAGAAATGTGTTACTGAATGGTACTTCTCATTTAATTTCCACTGAAGTGTGATAGTTCACTCTGGGCAATGGTCAAAAGTATTTTCCTTTAGCTTTAAATTCCTATTGTTCCTTTTCAGATGGAGAGAGGAACCCTCTTCCCTTCTCTGTCTAGAATTCCAGCTCTTACCTCTGTTGTTATTGATGTTATTCCTGTTTCCAGCAGCAAGAAGAGCTGTAAAATTTCAGATTTCCAGGGAAATAACCCTTGTTGTTTTCTTAGTTTATCCCCTGGCTGTTGTTCTGAGCCTGAGTAATTGCCTTCTCAGGCAATAGTGGCACTTACACTTCCCTTCCTCTCTTCTTACCCAAACCAGCCCTTTTAGTAACGTTTCTCTGCCCTGTGCAGGTTGTGTACTTCACAGCTACATTCCCCTATGTAGTCCTCATCATCCTTCTTGTAAGAGGAGTAACTCTACCAGGAGCTGGAGATGGGATCTGGTATTTCATCACACCCAAGTGGGAGAAGCTGATCGATGCTATGGTGGGTTTGCTATTGCACTTAGAGCTGCTGGGGTGAATAAATCACACACATCTCTTGGGTCTGCTGCAAGCATTGTCCATGTGCAGAGCCAGTGTTGTCATCTTGTTCTTCATCTTACATGGGTAAAGTATTGTTTAGGGTCACTGGCAGATAAAACAGTATCTGATGCCGGTTTTCCCTCTTGATTTGTATTTTTTGTTTCTGACTGTATTTGAAGTGATATGTATCAAACAATATAGTTTTAATATTTGTGTCTTCCATATACAGCAGGGTTTATATTGTCCTTTTATGTGGGCTCAACAACATCAGTGCTCCTTATCAAATAGACCTGATGTAGTTCATGGCAGGATTTTGCTTTTAAATATTCTGTTGACATGCATTGGTCTGATACTCTTTCCTGAAGCTGATGCTATGTTATTTCCTACTTAGGTTTGGAAGGATGCTGCCACTCAGATTTTCTTCTCCTTATCTGCAGCATGGGGAGGTCTAATAACCCTCTCTTCATACAACAAATTCCATAATAACTGCTACAGGTGTGTAAGAGTGAAATACATCTGTTTTATTAAACAGGTTTGTCCAAAAACAGTTGTCTTTCATCTTGCAGAAATTTGGTTTGTAGGACCCCCATCTCTTGTCTTTTATTCCCTTGTCTTTTTTCCCCCGTTGTCCTTTTGCCTTTTTTTCCCTCTTGTATTTTTTTTCTCTTTTCCTCTCTTCTGTTTTCTTTCTTCTTCCTTTCTTTTATTTACTCTTTTTTTTCTTTTTTTTGGGGAGGGAGGAATGTGTGTGTGTGTTTTGTTTACATTTAACCCTTTTTGGTTTTGTGTATTTTTCTCCTCTCCCCAGGTCCTAATTTACTGGTCTCAAGATGAGCATTTAGGCTTATTAAAGTTCCTACTGGCTCCCCATTTTCAGGATCAGGAGGCTGAGGTAGAAGGGCAATCTGGGATGTGTCAAGAGCAGGGGAACAGAGTCACTTTTTAGCTCTGCTGATGGACAGCCCATGAATAGAGTGAGCTGAAGGCTGCATTGTGAAATATGCAGGACTTTAACTTGCAACTTCCATTTATGTGATTCTTACATCTCCCAAATGTTCTTTCTTTTTCCAATTACTCTTACTGTGGTTTTACATGTACAAAGTTATTTCATGCTATGAAATTCAAAATCACTTTTATTTGAAATCACTGAAAGCTCTTTCTACAAGGGAAAAAGTCAGTGTATAGTTTTTCATGCAAAAGCCTGCCAGCTCAAATGCCTGCAGATGGAACACAAAAGCATGTGGCATTAGTGGAGTGCTTCCCTGCTATTTTACAGTTTTTAAAGTCAGTCTGAAACAAACCTTTGCCAATTCCTGCAATGCCAGAGACACTGATTCAGGACAGCCAGCAGTGTGCACAGGGACTCACCCAAGAAGATGCTCAAAAACTTTCCCCAGTCAAGACTTCAAAGCAAACACTCCTTGGGATTTCCACTGCCACCTCCTATGGCTTCTAAGTACAGAATACAGAATACATAAAAAAGAAATGTGGATGAGGATATTAAAAAGGAATTTCAAAAATATTTTTACTAGTGCTCAAAAGTAATTAAGTAATTTAATGAAATTATCCCAAAATATGGATGGAAGCTAACAGTGTTGCATACACAACTTCCACCTAGCAATCCTTTGGGTCCTATTTTTGAAAATGCTATTCCTGACTTTTTTTTTTTAATGAATAATTGCAATCAGAATATCAGGGGGAAAAATGGAGGAAGCATCATGCTACCTTTCTGCATTAATTTAAAAATGTTTTGTGGAGTTTGGAAGATGTTAATGAAAATTTGGAAGGGAATACATGGTAATGAAGTATAAAAATATTACAGTTCTAATACCAAATACATGCTTTTCCTGTGTTAGGGAGGCATATGGGAGACCAAAGTAGAAATCATCAGATAAGCTTAGTTACTCCTAATATTTTTAATTTTACAACACAGCCTTGAATACTGAAATGAAGCATGACTATTTTCTCTTTCAATTTCTATATTCATTACATTTTAATACAGCAATTGTACTTTTCAGTTACACATTAATTTTAAATGTAGTAAAAAATCTATAATTGCAGTAAATTTACATAAATTGACTTAATAATGAATACCTGAAATATTTCAAACCTATCTAGGTTTTGGAAGAAGGTTAACACATGATGGTTCCAAACAGCACATCGTCATTTTTTTCTGTAGACCCAAATGATTAACAAAATCATTTCTGTTAAGACGTGCTCTGTTGGAAATTCTAAAAGTTTGCCAGCTCATTGAAGTTTTTTGACAGCTTTTCCAGTTGTATTTCATTCTGTTCCTGACAAAAATCCCCCAAAAATAGTAAGAATAAGCAATTCTAGCCAACATAAAACCCCCAAACATTTCAAGTGAGCGATATGTTTTTCTAAAGACATAGTAGTTTATGGGGAAATTCTCTGGACATGCATATTGCTAACAAAAAATCCTATCAAGAATGTGACGACTATGGATGGGGCTCATGAGGGCTGGTTTGCTGTCAAGTCTTGGCATATCCAGCATAGTAAGACACTGAGCTGTAGATTTCTTGAGATTCCCTTGACAAGGACACCCATGGAAAAATGTACCAAGGAATCCTCCTTCTGCAGAGAGGAAGGTGATTGAGCCAGTTCTGCAATGTGCAGAAAGCTTAACCCTGGATTTTTTTGTTATGAGTACAAGAAGGATAAGACAAAAATCATCTTACCTGGACAGCAGTGGTTAGTCCATACCTCATGAGTCAAAGAGTTAAAAAATGTGTTACAAATCACGTCACCATGACTGCCTCTCCTCTTCAGATGTGCTTGCCCTTCTGCATGGTCTGTGGTTCCTACACAGCCCATGGGTGATGGGGGCTTGCAGAGCTGATTCCTGGGGGTGCTGTGGAGACTCTGATCAGCATCAAATGCACCTGATGAGTATGAGAGTGTGTGTTCACCAGCATCCCCACAAGATGTGTGTGCTCATGAGAAACTCCTGAAATACCTGCACAAAACCTTCCTTGTGTGTATCCCAAGGTTTCTTGTGCTTTCTCTGCAGGGACACATTGATAGTCACGTGTACCAACAGTGCCACAAGTATATTTGCAGGCTTTGTCATCTTCTCAGTTATTGGCTTCATGGCAAACGAGCTCAAAGTGAATATTGAAGCTGTGGCAGACCAAGGTAGGGCTCACTGGCATTTCATTAATTAGGCAGGCACCCTCTAGCATTTCCAGCTCTGTTATTAATGATAACATCGATATTGAAGGGGGGAATGATGGCTTCAAACTGATGTGGATTAGTAAACCACATGTAGGCATTTCTGTACAGGAGAAGGTACCCTAGGAAGTCAAGATTTTAGTTAAATGATTAATAACATAGTGTAGTTGAAATATGTTATACTTTAAAATGAAAGTTCAAGGTAAATTTACTTTATAAGACATATAAAGTACTTGGAGTTTTCCTGGCTTTAGTACACTTCTATAAAAAGTTCATGCCCACCAAATCTTGGAAGATGGAAGGGATGGGAGCTAACTCCCCTGTGGTGGGACACTAGGCATGTGTTATCTAGGAGAGTTATGAGGAGCTGGACATGGAGACATGTGCAGTTTCATATTCTGTAACATAACTTTTCCTAAAAGTGTAATTAATAGGAACTCATTATTCTGAGACCTAATTAAATTCCTATATGCAGGCAGCAAGTTTAAACTGAGCCCTTATCTCCAACAGTCAAGAAGAAATCTTTAATCAAGAGATTAAAGAGTTGTTTGTAAATACACTTCACAAGTTGCCCAAGGAGATGATTTTTATCCTGCTGAAACTGTATTTTTCTCAGTACACGAGCAAGCAGCAGTTCTCTCTTGAACACAAGCAGCATGTGCAGCTGGAGGAAGGGGGATACAATGATCTGAAGCAGAAATGTCCAGGGCAGGGCGAGTGGGGAGCCCATTCTCTTGGCATGAGGACAGCTTGGCTCTCATTTGTGTCCCAGCTGGCAGGAAGCATCTCAGAGTGCTGGGAGTGGACATCCCTTCAGCTGGGATAAATAGAGAAGTGCCACCTCCTGTAATGCTGCCACCACAGCCCTGCAGCCTTTGCTCCCAGGCTGATCTAAGCACTTATACAAATACTTTTTTCCTTATGGTCAATAGAAATTAAAGCCCAATATATATTAAAAAAAAAAAAAAAAAGGAAAATTCCTGGTTTGGGCATGTTTTATAATCTCTCCTCTTTTCACAGTGTGGCAATGAGTTGAAGAAGGGTATTTGCATTTCCATTCATGTTGTAGCACTGAGGTGTGGATGTTTGCCACAGGTTGCTAATTGGCAGGAAAGTGGCAGGAATTTGATCACAGAGCAGGACAGAAACAGGGCTGCAGTGTGCAATTTTTGCTAATTTTTAAAAAATTTGTGTCAGTATGTTGGTATACTGGTTGAATTCGCATTCTGCTTGGAAAGTTGGAGTAAATAAGTGATTTGAAATTTACAGTGTAAACAGAAATTAATCAGGTAAGGCTAAACTCTGTAATGCTTAAGCCTTTCTGTAAATAAGAAAGTTTGAATCTGAATCTGACTTTCTTTTCTTCTAATTTCTAGGTCCTGGGATTGCTTTTGTGGTTTACCCAGAAGCCTTAACTAGGCTGCCCCTCTCTCCCTTCTGGGCTATAATATTCTTTTTGATGCTTCTAACTCTTGGATTAGACACAATGGTAAACTGCTTTTGTGTCCCATTATTTTCCTTTTGATTTTCCTGTTTATTTGTTTGGAGTACCATGCAATTGATTACCATTTCCCACGTGGGCAGTGAGTCATGAAAAGTGAGGAATGAAGTAAGGCCATCAATGCTGAAATAATTTTGGCAGTGTTTTGGTTCTGCCATCTGAGCATTTAACACCTAGGACTCCAAATACTCTCTTACATTGTTTTGTATCCAGTTGGACCACTTTGTGTGCACTGAAATGAAACCTTTTTTTGTTTTTCAGTTTGCCACCATCGAGACTATTGTGACCTCTGTGTCAGATGAATTCCCCAAGTACTTACGTACACACAAGGCACTGTTCACTCTTGGGTGCTGTGTGTCCTTCTTCATCATGGGATTTCCTATGATCACTCAGGTAATGGCGCTGACTTCGAGCATCACTGTCTGTCTCCAGTCCCCCTCTGGTGACTGCTTTCCTCCTGCACAAGCTGCAAAAGGTTTAGCTGAATGTATGTTTGAAAGCCTTATTTAAAAAGAAAAAAAAAAAGATGCTCTGAGATATTCTTAAAAGACTTTGCTGTTCAAATCTTTCTGAGAATCAAACTTTAAAAATTTTCTCTAGCCAAACATCTCCAAAATAGAAATGTAAATTAAGTATTCAACCCACACTGAAATAGGGCAGGGTTAGACTAGACATTAGGAAGAAATGGCAGGGGGGTTGGAATGAAATAAGCTTTCTACCCATTCTATGAATAAATAAAAAAACCAATTCTGAATGTTATATAAATATGCACATCTGTTTTGAGCACCTTCCCTCTGAGGTTAGACATATACTGATGGTCTTGGCAAATTGTGGAGTTAATACTGGAATTCCCATCTACTACTGATAAACTTCAATGTGTTCTTCACTAATACCTGCAGCATTATATATAATTTTAAGATAGATGCACAAAATCTTAATATTTAATTCATCGTTTTCCCCCTTTTATCTTTCTTTTGTTCCCCCTTACCTCATCACCTATTAGCCCAACTTTGCTGTTCTAAAGCCCAGGAAGGATTGAGTCCTTTATTCACTGGAATTATGCTGCTTAACTCCATCATGGAGACAGGATATTAAATCCTTTACAAACAGATGAACTGGACTCATTATTGTGGTAGCTTTGCTTTTAATGGTGATTTTGCTTTTGACATAGTATTACATGGTTTGAGACACTGCAGCTGGAAGGTCTGATCACACTTCAATTCTTGATCTTAAAGAGCTGAATTCAAAGTCTTCCCAAGCTATCCTAGCTAGCAAAATCAGGTGTACCCTCTGCTTTTTTCTTGTTGTATTTTATATTCCTTCAGCCAGAAAGAAGAAGCTATAGTGCAGCATGAGCCTGTGTCTAGTGGATATTTGAATGGTTCCTTGGGTCCTGTTCTTCTCCAATCTGCCTGCCTCAATGCCAAGAGTAATCTTTTATCTTTCTTTCCTTAGGGTGGAATGTATATGTTACAGCTCGTGGACACTTATGCAGCCTCTTACTCTCTTGTCATTATTGCCATCTTTGAGCTTGTTGGAGTTTCCTATATCTATGGTAAGAAAATGTTGTTATTGGACTGCCTGTGTCAAAGCAACATTTTAGCAAATGATAAAGTGAAATTCTTAAGGAAATGAATAATTTTTCTTTGCAATAAAAAGCCTCAAAATTCTCTTATTTTGGACAGAAGCATGATAGGACTTCAGGATACCTTTAAATGCATGTATTCAAAAGATTTTCATACAGTCTCAAGTCATTTTTCACCAACAGGTCAAAGATATGAGTAAGAATAGATCAAACATTTGGTGACACTTTTCCAGGGGTGCTTTTGTGTCCCTTTTAGGACAGAGACCTCCTGAGGCAATAGAGGTGTCTGCATTTGCAGTGGGTGACACTGGCTGGATGCCAGGCACCCACCAGAGCTAGTCTATCACTACCTTCTGCAACTGGACAGGAGAGACACAATTCTCCATGAACCCCTCTAATATGAGTCCATTTCATGAGCAAGAGTAGTCCATGAATGTCTGTAATGTGGGCCACTTCTCTATGGGGTGCAGGCCTTCCAGGACAGCCTGCTTCACTGAGAGTCCCCACAGTGCCACAAATCCTGCCAGGACCCTGCTCCAGGGTGAGCTCCTCTCTCCATGGGTCTGCAGCTCCCTGCCAGGACCCTGCTCCAGCCTGGGCTTCCCACAGGTTCACAGCCTCCTTTGGGCATCTCCCTGCCCTGGTGTGGCCCCTCCATGGGCTGCAGGTGGATCTGTGCATCCCTGTCCCTCGGTGTGCTGCAGGGACACAGCTGCCTCACCAGGGGCTGCAGGGGAATCTCAGCTCCAGTGCCTGCAGCACCTCCTGCCCTCCTTCTGCCCTCACCTGGCTGGCTGCAGGGCTCTTCCGCTCACATATTCTCACCCTGCTCTGCTCTGGCTGCAATTACCTCTGTGTAATACCTTGTTCTCCTTGTTAAATCTGTTATCAGAGGCATTACTGCCATCACTGGTTGGCAGCAGGTCCATCCTGGAGCCAGCTGGGATGGGCTCTGCCAGACACAGAGGAAACTTTCACAGCTTTTCACAGAAGCCACCCCTGCAGTCCCACTGCTACCCAAACCTGTCCCTGCAAACCCAACACAGCACTTAACAACTTTTGAAGGCTTTTTTCTACATAAACATCCAACCTTCCCTTCTTCCTATTAGTCCATAACACAGACTCGAGTCTGTACAGCTACTCAGCACAATTAATTATCCACAGTGCTAACACCAGTTCTATTGATCCATGCTGATGTATATTAAATTGTGAGGATGATCCTCAGTTAGTATAAAACAGTGCAATTACCACCAAGCTGCTGTAGTTACAACCATTGGTACCAGCTGCCCCATGTTTTCAGGAGACTGATTTTTGGAAATGTGAAGATCTCCACATACATTATTTGGTAATTAATTTATGCCTGGATTGTAAGGCTGTTTCTGCTATTTCTGTGGATGGGAATGAATTATATAGTTTAATCAGCTAGGCATAAAAATCCAAGATGTTCTGCTGAAGCTGCTTGTGTAGCACTGACTTTGGCCCTTTTCACTGAATACTTGTACCTGCCTGTGCTGTGGAGTCCACTCTGTAACATAAGTGCTTTAAATACAGTACAGGGTTCAAATCATGGAGAATTCGGTGCTCTTGCTTGAGAAAGAAATGTTAGAGACAGCACAGGGAATAAGCCCTTCTTTGTTTTCTTTAGTTTCATGGAAATACAGAGGTGTATTTTAATGTCCACTGGCATCCAATTTAGTGAGTATTCCTGAGAGATTGGCTGCTAATCCAGACATGACCTAGTGAGGAAATGTTACAGAATATAATGGAAAATTTCAAAATACAGAGAGAAAAGTTGATTTAGGTCAGTCATGTTTTGGTTGAACAAAATTCTTGGCTTTATGTTCCTGGAATGTAAGTAATTCAATTAGAGTTGGTTTAGAAGTGAAATGAAACCCAGCTTCTCTAAAATCAATATACTTTCATAGGAGGTGATGAATGGAGAGGCTTAAAATAATTTTAAGGGTTTGGATGGGATTTTTTGGCCTTCCTTCTCCTCCTCACTTGGCTGACAGTGTGCCTGAACCATGCTATACTAGATGTTTTCACTGTTCCTGGCCACCAGCATCGACAGCATCACCTGGTCTGTGCCAAAGATTGCCCCCTTTAAAGCCATTGCTATTAGTGTGAAAGAGAAAAAGTCTGTCTTTAAAATATTTTTAATATTTTTAAAACTACGTAAATCTGTAAAATTTCTTTTCTCTGCATGATTTTAAACAAGGATGAAGGTAGATAGGGAGCAAGAACTGGCTCTGTTCCTCCTCTGAACACTGTGTGGCAGAAGCACTGCAAACCAGCCTTTGTGGAATGACATTTTATTAGGTTTGGAAGAAAAAACTGCTCTGGCCAGTGTTTGCTTTGCCCAGCAATTCCAGTACCCCTTAAATCATCAACATTTATGAAAAACATAAAATAACACAGAAATAATAATAGCTCTGCAAAGGAAGGACCTGGATAGAGGAGAAAATTTTTTAGTGAGATATTACTTTAGCGTAATCAGATGTGGAAAAGGTTTGACAAATTACCAATCATTCTTTTTATGCTTTCTGTACAACTGATTGTTCATCAACAGATGTTGGTAAAGCCTTTGCTATAAACGATTTCAAAGACTGCTCCCTGGAATTAACCCTTTGCTAGACTAAGGAGCTTCCTTTCTTTTAAATGAAAAAGGAAAGACTTACATTAGAATCATTACCTGTTTGCCTAATGTACCAGAGCTACTTTTACTGTGCTAAACCTACTTTCGTAAGGAATATTCACAGAAATACATTTGTGGTTTGTGTGTTGTAAATACAAGCAAAGCTGCTGCTTGGGTTATATTCCTTCAAGCAGTGCTTAAAATTGGCATAATATATTTTCAAGGTCTGACAGCTGCTGTTTTCCACTCCACTGACACCTTTCTCTGTGCACTTGTACTCTTCATGGCAAGCAGGTTGGCACAACAGTGGCAGGTGCTTTTATGATGAAATAAATTTGTCTTTAGTTCTTGTTACATGTTCTGCTTGCTGAGCTTGTTGAGATTTTTTAAACTAAAAAGAAACACTTGTGGTTGTTTCCCTGTAATCACTTGTTTTTTAGTAGAGTCAGTGCTCCATAATCCAATGCACCTTTTTATTTCACATGCTGGTTTAGAGGTTTTTTCTCCAATGGTTTATTCTTCAATTTATGATGAATGATTAGTAAAGAACAGCTTAGAGGTGGGGATATTAATTTAATCATCAGCATAATTCCCACTGTTGCACTTTGTAACATGAAGCTAAAGACACAAATCCCTGTGTTTGAATGAAACACTGCTGGAAACTGAAAATATATGATGGTAACTTTGTTCATGCTCCTTCCAGATCTGTTTTTTAACAATTTGTTTTTGGGAAGGTTCATGGTCAGAGAGAATGGAAACTGCTGCTGTGCATTTCTAGAAAACATTATTAATTTTGAACATTTTACCTGGAGCAGAATAGTGAAGTAGTCATTTGGCTAGGTCTGCAGTTTCCTTTTTGATGGATTTTATATCTTAGTACTTATGAATACACCATTCCACTTTAGAGAGGGAAAAATCAGATATGGAAATCATGTGTTTATTTCCCAGAGTTATTCAGCAGGCCTGACTGATCTGAGAGGGAGACCAGATTTACTAAGATCTGAAAAAAAAAATTGTGTTCTGTTAACTAAATTATCCTTTGCTCTTTTTCTGTGGAACTTTCACTGGAAGGACATAAGTAACATGTAATCCCTCTATCTGTTTACACACATTTGACTCCTGAATTGCTAATATTTAAGCATGCCTTACTATGAATATTGTGAATATCTGTTAATATTTACTGACCATTCCAAGAGGAAACTTTTTTTTTTTTTTAAATTGGAGTTTCAAACAAATCTGTGCAAGTTTAATGAAGATAGCATGAATTATGGAGGCAGAAACCCTGGTAATTATCCAATTAGGTATTCCTTCTTTGCAGCAGCAAGTGTGGCTAAAGTAGACACTTTAAATGAGATTTAAATTTTGGGAAATACCCATCAGCCTGTACCTTGTACTGCTGCAGTTAGTTTCAGACCAGCTTTGTTCCCAGCACAGCACAGGGCTGGCTGCTCTGTGAGCATCTCCCTCACACTCACTGCAGGTGCTGCACAGGTAAATCAATCACAGGGGAAAATCTTTCAATTGCAGCAAAAATCTCCTTCTGGGTCCATCACATGATGACCTTGGAGGTTACATTTTGTCCAGACATACAAACTTCTATTACAAAATAGAGAAGGACCCAATTAGTCAAACTGGTGCTGAAGTACAGTAATTCAATGGGACATAAAAATTACATGTATTTTACAGAGAAGAGGCTTTCTGCAGAAGAACACTTGTGGTAGTCAGTAAAAGAGGAAAAGAGGGAAAGAAATTACACTTACAGAAAAAAAGTGACCTCTGAGTAACCATGGTTCAATTTTCTGAGCTTACATCCACTGCTGGTTTTAATTTTACTCCCTCCCCTAAATACAGTCCTTGCCGTCCCATTTTCTTGTTAAATTTCTGTATTTTTCTTGTCTGTTTTTTATCATAACAGGGTTCTTTAGCTTTTCTCTCACATGCTATCTGCCTGAGCTGCCTCTTAAGGGCTGCCCAACACCACCCAGCCCTGCTGCTTCCCTCAAGCTGAATCAGGAGGCACTGGATGATGAACCAATGCTATTTTTTTACCTTCCTAATTCTTGGAACGATCAGGTGGATAGATTTATTTCTCCTTGATATCAACAGAAAGGCTTCCAAATTAGGTGGATCAAGCCTGGGGATTATCCCTTCCTACACTCAGCAGCTGACTCTATACAATAAGGAATTAAGTAGTTTATTACTTTGTTACAAGCATTTCTTCCCTTACTCAATGCCTTTTCTCCAGTATTTAAACTTTCCACACAATATGCAAGTTAGGCAAAATGCTGCAGAATAATGCTTTGCAAAATTTAGATAAAATTGCCAGAAATTTTTAACATTTTGTGGCAGATGGGCTCAGACTTCTCTCTTCTTGTTACAATTAGGAAAGCTGGAATCAATTATAGTTTTATTCTTTTTTTTTTTTTTTTTAACTTTTGGATAAATAAATTTAGTAATAATGAAATTACTAATAGCTAACTTACTAATAACCACCAGGGAATAGCAGCTCCTGACCAACACACCTTTTCCTGTCACATGGCATGGCCAGGGAGGAGCTGCAGAGGAGCTGGAATATAATTTTCCAATCTTGCATGTTTTATTAAATCAAGTAACTTTATAGATGCAATGAATACAATAATCTGAAGAACTAATATATCAATTGATCTTTTTGTTCAGACAACATTGAATATAATTTAAAATATTTACAGGTGAAAAAGACCAGGGCATTTCCAGTTTCAGTGCTAAGGGGTACAGCTATAATCCAGTCATGTAGCAGGTATAGAGAAGCTGAAATATTGCCTGTGCTGAAGCAGGTATGCAGATACTAAAAGGCTGATCTTCAGGGGGAAGTAAAACAAATAGACAAATTGCAGCTACCCAGTACAAACTATTAATGCTTTGACACAAAACATACTGAACACCTAATCTCAATGTAAAAGCTCAGTTGCTTTAATCCTTAAGAAAGAAATATTTTACAAAAATAGTTCCCACCCTATTAGTCCCATTTTTTACAGTGTAGTTAGATTCTCCAAGGAAGTTTTCAAACCAAAAGTTGGAGTTTGTTTTTGTAGTCAGACACAAGGGAGGGCACCAGAGCTCTGTTGCAGACTGCAGCTGGTTTCTTTCACACCTAATTGCTTTTCCATTTGCTGTTTCCAGGATTGCAAAGATTTTGTGAAGATATAGAAATGATGATTGGATTTCAGCCAAGTAAATTCTGGAGAGTCTGTTGGGCATTTGTGACCCCAACTATTTTAACAGTAAGCAAAAAAAAAAAAAAATTAATGTCTTCTCCAAAGAGTTTTGTTGTTGTTTGTTCATTATTTATTTTTCATAATGTTTCTGGGTGTTAGTAGTTAGAGCTTAGATGCACATTCTTAAAGACAGTGCATGTGTTCTTGCCATGTGTATGTAGTAGGAACAGTGTAAGTAATGTTGTTTTTGGTGGAGAGGAATGGTGAGTCTGCCAGGAAAATGGTGGCTGTTTCCTGGCCATGTAAAATGCTGCTATGGCACACCATTTCATGACAGCACTATGGATTATTGCGTATATATATTTATATATATGTGTGTGTGTATGTGATATTTATGTATGTGCAGGGCAAAGAATAGACAAGATTCTCCTGTGTGCTGTCAGACTGAGCTAGGGGGGAAAAAGCCCCACATTTTATTGACACAGCAGCTGATGTAAGAGGGATATTTTGGCAAGGCTGAAGTGAAGCACGAGTGGAAAAAGGAGAGCGGCCCCGGGAGATGGCGCTGCTGGACAGCGGCTGCGGCGGGGAAGGCGAGGAGCCGAAATCCAGAAACAGCGCGTTCGGGGCTTTGGGTTATTCTTCCTATCGCTCTTCCACTTCATTTCCTCCCCAACACCTCCCTTCAAATTCTCTTAGTGTTTGCTTCACATTTAGGTCTCCGTTGAATCAAAAAATTTCACCACTGCTATGAAAGTTTTTTAAGTCCAGGGGATCAAATCTGCATTTACCATCTAGTTTCTATCACAATGCTTCCTTTGCATTTCAACCTAAGTGCAGATGCAATCTGCAATCACATATAATTTTTTTTTTAACACAAGAATTAAATAATTATTTCAGCCATTTCAAAAGTTTTTGGCTTGATGAATCAGCACAAGACAGCAGAGCCTTCCTTCACCAGTATCTCTCTTTGAGAGCACATATTTCCACTTGGAAGTCCTCAAGCCTGAGCCACAGGTGCAGCAATATTCTGCATTTGTGTAGAGTTTTAAATGCTTATCATTTCACAGCAGGGCTAAATAGTCCCTACAAGTCACACAATCAGAATGGTTGGGTTGGAAAGGATCTTAAAGCCCATCTCATTCCATCCTGCCATGGGCAGGGACACCTCCCACCATCCCAGGCTGTTCCATCCCCATCCAGCCTGGCCTGGGACCCTTCCAGGGATCCAGGGGCAGCCACAGCTTCCCTGGGTGAGTATTCTCAGCTGTTCAGGTACAGGATGAGAAAAGTTTCTGTATTTTCTGAGAAGACACACATTTTGAAACAGTAAGTGTGAGCTCAGCTGGAGGGTGGAGAAGCAAAGCAGTGACTCTCTTGTCCTTTGCAGTTGCTCCTTCCAGAGAAGTTATATTTCAGCTCATGTGCTGGGAAGTTCCTGTGTGTGCTGTTCTTTAGTGCAGTGTAAGCTTTGGCAAATCTTTTTATTCCTGGAGGGGGAAGAAAAAGGCACTGGATGAAGTTGATAATTTCAGTATTTCAGTAATCAGTTAATTTACGAATGAGGACTTTTTTCTGAAAACTGGAAAAGGTTTAGTTTTTGCAGACAGGAATGCCTGTGTGAAGGGACCAGTGAGTTTTGAGACCTCAACAAAATCCTGAGGTGTGAAGAAATGAAATTTTCTACTGTGAGAATGATTTCTCCAATGGGTAAAATGAAGCTGCTCTATTTTTTTACATAGATTTTCTTTGCCAGTTGTCCTCACTGCACTACAGTATTGCTCTGTGTGAAAACCAGGTAGATCTGCCTTGGTTATCTGTTGTTTGATTGTGACAATGTATGTCTATAGTTTGCAAATCACTTTGAATAAGTTTGAACACATAGTCCAGTTTATAGTGTTAGGATGACATCAATGGTATTTATCTTCTCTTGGTGACCTTGTTAAAAATGAAGGCATGTGCACATGGGATTGTTTTAGGTCTTTTTTTTTTCAGTGATTAGTTTCAAGATGCTGCCTTAGACCCTGTTTTACACTTCTGAAGGGAATTGTAAGGCTTTTTTGCAAATTGCTCAGATTCTTTACTAATGAGACTTGTGCTCATAGCTACTGTCAGTAATCACAACCTGGGAACAGGAAATTATGTTGTTTGTTAAGGAAAACAAATTTGAACTGACCATGTTTACTCTTTAAACTTGCATGTTCTGTTGTTGTTCCCTCCAAATGCAATATTTAGTGAACTTACAGCGAGAAATAAATTGACACTGATCAGTCATAATTCAATTTTTATTCAATGGAAACAGAAAAAGCAAAACCAAGCAATGAATTCTTTTCTATTATTGCCTCTGTAAAGCTAATATTTGATACATTTGGATAGCTTAATATTAGACTTTCATTAGACTCCACATCTCTGGAACTAAAGCTCATCATTTTTATATGTGCCTTCACCTAGTTATACTCCTATAAATCTTCTGTGTGCAATTATTGCAAGCACAGGCATTTTCCAAAAGTTACTGAATTATGCACAAATGTAAGCAGATGTATTGCTCTTCATACAGGAAGTGAAATAGAGAACTTAGCATAATCACATTAGGTAAAACTGCCAATAGACCACATAATAAAGCATGTTACTCTAGGGACAAGATCTAATTTCAATTATTCTAGCACAAATACAGTGATTTCTGTCTGATTTTGCAGGATTTCCTTGAAACTCATTAGATTCAGGCTCTGACCCATTTATTAGAGCTTGTGGCAGCACCCTGCCTTAGGTGTGTGTGCTTTTATCTGTATTCCACACACACCAACTCTGTGTGTGGATACCCACCATTGGTTGCATAGCAGGCTTGTTTTGCATACTCAAACATATTTGTTCTCCTTTCTTGTTCCCAGTTTATTCTCTGCTTCAGTTTTTACCAGTGGGAACCCATGACCTACGGAGCTTACCACTACCCAGGCTGGTCCATGGTGCTTGGGTGGCTGATGCTGGCCTGCTCAGTCATCTGGATCCCAGTTATGTTTGTGATAAAAATGCATCTAGCCCCAGGGAAATTTATTGAGGTAATTCTTCTGTCTTTTTGCTGTTTGAAAATATGGCCACAGGAGACTGTCTCTTTTATTTTACATTGATTTTTGTGATATTGAATGTCTAATACTTCCCAGATTACTTTCTGGTAAACTAGTTATTGTGTTGCAAAGAGATACTCTGTTGATTTAAAAGGTAGACCTTCTATTCCTAGTTTCTCAAAAAAAAAAAAAATGGTCCTAAATTGTGGAGTGGTTTGTTTTATGAGATCTTGACAAATTTAATGAGGTTTTGTGTGGCTTTCTTGGAAGAAAGTTGTTCTAGATTTGTTGGCCTTCTTGCAAAAGCAGCATACAGCCAGAGGAAGCCTCAGCTGCTGGGGTGTATCGTGCCCAGGGAGCCTGGCAGGCAGCACCAGGAGAGGTCAATCAGGAGCTGTGCAGAGTGAGGGGTTGTTGGGTGCTGGGGACATCCAGGTTGTGCTCCACGAGGTTGTGCCACTCACTGGAGCCCTGGAATAAAATGTAGAGCAGGAAAGCTTTTCCTGCATCTCAAGCTACTCGTTATAAAATCCAGCTGGCAATCTTTGCTTTCACGCTTCATCTCTTTTCTTCTTGAAGCAGCTGATCCTTTCTGGCACCTGGGCTTAAAATAATTCCAGGTGGCAATTTATTTTTAATTTAAGCTTCTTTTGTATATTTTGCTAATTGGATTCCTGATGCTTCCCCTGACTGCTTCAGAAATGTGGTGGTCACCTACTTCTCTCCATCCCTGTGTCCTGTCCCTGCCTGTCACCCCCTCTCCCTGGCTGTTCCCATCCTGCTGGCTCCCCAGTCCTGGCAGGGCATGGTACAGCAATGTCAGCATTTCCTCCCTTCATTGCCTTGCCGCTGTCTTCTGGATAAGCTCAGTGCTCTTATTTTAGGTCTTTGAGGCTTTCTCAGTCCTGCCTTCTCATCACTGCCTGCTGCTTGTGCTGCTCCCACCTTGGGAGAATGAACAGACACTCACTCCCCTTTTCGTAGCTGCTTTTGCAGTTCAGCTTCCCTGCAAATCCCACTGGGGCTGTTTCTTGCTTCAAAAATGAAAAGGAGACAAAATATACTAAAGTAGTATAATCTTTTTGGTCTCTCAATATGTCACACAACACATGCCTAAGGGAAAAGACCATGTTTCTCTGCTTCCCATAGAGCAAAGAAATTTTGTAGTAGGGGAATTTTCACAGTGGTGGGACACCCTAGGGAGAACATCCAAGCAATAGGAAACGAGGCCACTTGTCTAAAGGGTCATTCAGGTCTTATGTAGAGCAGACTGGAGTGCCTGGGTCAGCTGCCTCTAATGGAAATGAGCTAATGTGGAATTAGATTTACTTGTTCCTTGTCTCATAAGCTTCTCTCACTGACACAAATGGTTCTGTTTCAAAACTTCTCCTGTGTAGAACTGGCATACATATTGCCACAAAAATAGGGTGCTTCTCTTACTGCCTCTCCAGGTGTGCACCCAAAGAAACACCCAAGAGTTGGATCTGTTTTGAAAGGGCTTTTGCTGAAGATATTTCAGATGTAGTCTGGTGTTTCCTCAATATTGAGTCTGCTGCATAAAATTATTATGGTTGATTTGGGAGGTAAATGCTGCAAACTGGTAATTAAGTAGAGATTAAAATAACTGATAGAGAGGTCTGATTCACTTTATTAGGTAATAAACATATAATTGTTCCCTCTAAAGTCATCAAAAAGATGTTTTCTTCCTTTTTATCTGTGAATGCACCAATCAAATTATACATTCAATAAAAAACTCTGGAAAGATCAGAAAATTTTCATTGTTTTCTAGGTTGACATTCTCCTCTTTCTTTTTTCCCGCAGATAGAAACAAAACATTTTGTCCTCTCAAAATTAAGATCTTTCGTAGTGATGTACTGCTTTTTGGTAATTTGTATACTTTGGGGAAATATACTAAATAGAAATCCAATTATTTTAATGCACTTGCCCACTGCCTAGACCATTGGGCACATGTCCTTCAGTGAGAGCCTCACAGTCTGTAACAGTTCTGAGCTCCTCTCACATGGTGCAGGGGAGAATGCATAATTAAAACCTGGGCACTTTATCCTCTGTTAATCTTGAAAACTTTGTGCAAAACAAACACTGAGTAGTGGAGCATTGCCAGGCCATCATCAATAACCCCAAATGAGCCTATCCTCCCTTCTGCATTGTAATTCTGCTCCATGACACGAACGAGACTCTCTTTTCTCTCCCATGGCAGAGGCTCAAGCTGGTGTGCTCTCCACAGCCTGACTGGGGCCCGTTTCTGGCCAAGCACCGCGGGGAGCGTTACAGGAACATGATTGATCCACTGGGAACCTCCTCCTTGGGACTTAAACTGCCAGTGAAGGATATGGAGCTGGGGACACAATGCTAATAATTATTACAAAAGGCTGGCAATAACATTGTCAGCCTTTTCTGATTTTCTTTTTTTCAATTTTTTTTTGCCTATCATTTTTTCTTTTCTTTTCTGTAGTGCCTGAAAGTGGTTGCTTAGGAAAGCAGGACTTATTGTTGCATGCCATAGGGGAGGCCTAACTAGACCACTTCCAGGTTTAGGTGATGCCCATGACACATTCTGTACCTGGTGACACAGCAGAAGCCCTGTGTATGACAGGTGACATAACCAGGTGTTGTCAGGTGATGCAGGAATAAACAAAACCAAACCGAAAAATCTTCAGAGGAAATGAGGTGTGCAGTTTGACCCATTTCCCACAAGCACCCTTTGTAACAGGTGGCTGTGATGGGATTAGGGTTTTGCTACCAGTGTATTCCAAGGAAGGTTCAGCCCTCAGATATGATGGAAGTGAGCAAAGGAAGAGATCTCCTGTAGTCCTGATGTAAATCCAGCATAAGGCTTCTATAGCAATGGGGTTGCTTTTTCTGCACTGACCCATCATGTCTGAACACTTCCTCTATGATTTATACTAACTTGGAGAGATTGTTATGTTATTTAAACAAGTGGAGACCCTTGAAACAGCACACCTGGAAGCAATATATGGGGTGAGAACAGAAACATGATAAACACTTGATCTTTTCAAGTAGAAAAATAAGAACAAAGTTTTAAAAAATGGTCACTTGAGACTGGAACTAAACTGCATTTGAGTCTAGAAGTGGTTTGGAAACGGTATCAGAATGAGTTGTATGGGCATCACTGTTTAAAGTTCTGTTCTATGTTTCTTTTAATAATTTGATACCTGTCATTTCAACTAGGAATGCCTCAGTTACAAAAAGTGTCTGACAACTTGCTCCACACCAAGTGCACCTGTGGTTTTACTCACTTCAAGACTCTCAATATATCTTTCCTTTTTTCTCTGCTTTTATTTACAGTATCTCCTCAAGAAGCCATCATATAATTTGTGCCTAACTTTGTATTCTTACAGTGGTAAGTGTAGTCTAGTTACCACCTGGAAACAATTAGAAGTTAGATGTGCTGTTCAACTTTGTGACTCCCCATTCATTTGCCTATAAGCACCTTTATATAACCTATAACCTTTAGATGGTGTATTCTTCTCTTTCAACCAATGGGGAAATAGCAGGACCCCCCTTGTCTATATATTATATATATAGCACGTAAATTCTTCAAAGCAGTATTCTCTCTGAAATGTGCATAGGGTATTCTTTTCATTAAAACGTTTTCATTAAATAAAATAACCCAAATCCACAATAATTAACCACTGCAGTCATCCACACAGATTCAACATTAGATATAGAAAATGCAAGGGTTGGGGAGAGAGAACAATTTAGTAGAGGGCCCTCATAACATTGCATAGTAGTAGGGCATCCTAAATCATTAAGTTTTAGAAATCAGATATATGCAGTCATACGAATACTAGACTTAAATAGTTTTGTTACCTATTGGACAGAGTAAACAATAGAGCTTTTTAAGAGTACATTTATTTACCTAAATAGAAAATTAGCCCAAATTATTGTAAATGCACTAGAATGAGGGAGAAAAATATATCTTCGATAATTGGCAAAACTTAACCTTTATTATCTTCTTATATCCTATACATACATATATGATATTTTTTAATGGTGATCAGTGTCCATGTAGTGTGTGCTAGTGATGTTTTATGTCCCTATAAATATCTTACCAATCAATGTAGAAATGATGAGCTTAGCAGTTTAGCCAGTTTTTTCCTCCCCACAGACACTGCTGTAGTAGCCTGTAAATGTTCTTTCCTTTCAGGGGACTGTTTCTATCCCATTCTTTTGTCTGTCTGTCTTCATATTACAGGGTCTCAGGTAAATCCTCAGTTCATGTGTGTCTGTAGATCAGTAGGTGTGTTGTTTTCATCCCGTTGAAGAAAACAAAAAACTAAACCTTAAAATAACACTTCCACAAATTGTTAACTCCTTTCCTCTGTGTGTGTGTATATATATATGTATATGAAATATATTAATCATTTTGCTGAACTTCCTCTTTCACGAGGCAATTAGTGTTGCCAGTTCTAGGCACTGCTGGAGACCTTTAATCCTCACAAAAAACAAGTGAAGCACTATCAGGGGCTGTCACCCAGAGCAGGGAGGGCAGATTCCACAATATTTTACTGACCCCTGAATCTCTGCTCCACGGGCTCTTCTTGGTCCCTGTCTCACACAGCAGCAGGACAGGACTCTCCTGTGAGCTTCTCTGCCTTAAAGCTGTTCCCCCTTGCTTCAGCTTTGCCTGCTATCTTAATAAAAGACATGCTGTTCTAGCTTCTGGCTTTTATTTTCCTGACAGAGGTAGGTTTGAGAAGCCATGCTCTGTTTGACCTCATGAAGGTCCATAAGGATGAGCTGGAAATTTGGTTCCCATGTCTAGGTGGGGCTGAGGAACCTTCCCTGGGTGCAGAAAGGAACCTAAGTCAGCACCTCTCTTGGGAATTACATATTTCTGTTGGGATAAATGACTTGGGTCTCTCTTGACCAATATTCCCTCACATCTTGGTTTGATTTTTGAAGTCCAAGCCAGTTTTTCTTTGCTACTACTGTCATTTAAAAACAACAACAAATATCTGTAGGTTTGGTCCTCTTTGAGAAAGAGACAACACAGCTGAATAGTTTGAGAGTACTGAATCCTTTCACTTGTCTCAAGGCATGCCTTGGAACTGGGATTAACTCATTGCCATAAAGTTCCCTCAGTGTAAGGATGCCAGTTACTGCCTGCCTGAATTATGAAAGAGATATCATTTGAAGGAATACTGCTGGGATATGATATCTTTTTGGCTTGGATTACCAAACCAGACTGCATATGAAATTGCAACTGAATTGCTTTCCATGATTTATGTAATTAATCCGCTTGCTTTTAATTTAGATGTTGTTCCTGTGCCTGCTAAGTCATTAGCACAGGATTAGGCTTGAATTTGAAACTCTGTAAACAGATGATTGTGATTTTTTTGCTAGCTGATCTTTGTCTTCAGCTTTGACCCCATTGCTAGGCTTGCAAAAACCTTTGGAAAAGGGGAGAAATGCATCCAAAAATCACAGAAGATGTTAAGTTTTCACTGTATGTGAAAAGCAGGGTTTTATTTTGGTCACATGAGACGTTTTCTAAAGTATTTTACTGTCCAAATCTGAAAGTTGAGATTAAATTAACCAGCAGTGTCTTCTTTAAATGAGAAGTTACCTTGAAGTTTTGGAATGCACTTCATTTACCATGTTCTAAGGAAAGTTTGCATGTACTTTGATAATTTTCTAAAAATAAATTTAGCAACTAATAGCATAACAGCAAAGATCTTTAAAAAAAAAAGGAGGGGAAAAAGCCATACTAGTAAAAATGTGATGTATGTACTTTCAGATCTATCTATCTTGTGAGTAAAAAATGTTTAAATTTGGTGAAATTATGATGCATATTTTTTCTTTGAAATTAAATTGAATTTCTGGATGAGCTGAGATGCATTATTGTATGCATTAAAGATTATACCTAATGCAAATGCTTGGCATCTTCAAATTCTTTGGGGTCTTCCTAGTGTTTTTAATATGCAATGTTCAAAACCTGTGTTTCAGCTAGACAAGGCAGCACTTTGTTTCCAAAAGAAGGGTTTAACAAAATGACCTTTAATTGAGAAAGACTTGGATTGTCTTTATATGATGTTTCAATTGAGTCCAAATAGTCTTTTGATTAATTTCTGCTCCAATGACCACATTAGATGTGCCTCCACACTGAAGATCATTGCTTCTGATACACTGTGTGACTATCTTACCATCAAATTCCAACACCTGATTGATTTTTAATACCTTTGGTCTTTTTGTTGTGTACAGTTGTATGGATAACATGATTGTTTTTTTCCTGTGTTAAAGCAGTGTTTATGTATGGCAGTCATTGGTCTCCTGTTGGTTTATTACTCTGCAGCTCCACTTCTTGCAATCAAGGACAGACTTGTAGGGACTGTGGGTTGCAGACAGCAGAGCTTTTTGATCAGAGGCATCCCAGGAAGCTTCTCTGTTCTGCTGTTGTAAGAGACACTTTATTTTTGGTTTGCAGTTTGGCGTGCACATAAGGTACCTGGAACATGATGATGCTGAGGGGCTCAGGTTGGTGACTTGAGGCAGGAGGGGAGAAGTATTGGGATTCCTGCCTTTGTCATCCTCAGGCAGCCTATCACCAAAGAGAGAAGGTTTTCTTGAAGGGTTTATCATAATGTGAGAACTAGGTTGGATCTTAATGCTTGCAATATTTTATTTGCCCATAACATTTAAATACATCTTCAGGTAACCATTTGCCTTATAGCTTCTTCCATTGTTAGGAAAATTGACTAAAACATGTTGTTATCTGTCCTTTATATTATGTAGTATTACCTTGTAAGGTAGATGCTTGGCTGGTATAAATTGTCACAGCTTTGTCTGGAGCTGTGACAATTTACACCAGCTGAGAATTTGCTCCCTGTGTCCTATGGCACTTTATTACAGACCCATCGCTGATGGGTTAAATCTTAATTACTTGCGTAATGTCATATATAAATATATATATATATTTACAGGCATTCTATGGGGTACTGCTGCCTATGGATAAAGATTTGTACCCTAACCAGATCACTACATTTTTTTTCCATTAGCTGTATGTGCAAAAGATATATTGTTACAAAGAATGTATCTCATGTAGTACATATTATGTTACTGTGTGTTGTTAATTTCAGAAATCATTACTCTTGAGGCCCTACCTCAAATTTTGTATTTATGTGTACAAATGCAATTTATTGTATTATATATTTGCCTAATATATTTGGATGTGATAAATTAAAATTATTCAATAATGTATGGGCTCTAAAGACGAAATAAATGTCCAGTGTTTAAAACAGAAATTACATCAACTTTTCTGCTGAATAAAATGCCTCTTTTCCCACCACCTCCTTCCCCACCCAACACACACCACAAACATCATTCTTACTTAACACACAGCCTTAAGGTATCTTCAGAATTGATCCATTTGATTGTTAGAAACATTGAGCAGCAACTGGAAACAGCCCTCCTGGGAAATGGGGATGTTGCACAGCTGCAGAAACAAGTATCATTTAAATAGCTGGTTTCTTAACTATTGAGTGTTCTGTACCTTGTGGAACAATTGATTGTTTAACAGAGGACCAACTGGATTTGTTTAAATCCTTCTTATCCTATCAATTCAATTATCCCAAAGGTTGTTAAACTGCTAAAAACAAGAGAGGTTCATATCTACTGGAGGTGCAAATGGGAGGCTGAAAGGAGGAGCAAGTGAAGAAGGAAAGTGTAAGGAACAGTTTCTGGAGTTAGTGTACCTCGTGTTCGAATTCCTGCTGTGTGGCGAGGGCCATGTGCCACAGCTCTGATTTGGAAAGCAGGTTCTTCCCTGCCTGCCATGGAAATGGTACTGGTCCAACTTGGCAGACATGAGCTTTTGAGAAACTTTCCCCAAATACAGTAGCTGAAGCACGATGTCAGGACGTGTCATCGAAAGTGGTAACACAAGAGATACTCCTGCCAAGAGCATGATTCATTTCAGGCGAGGGTCTGAGCCTGAAGGCTGCTCTACAGCTCAGTGGCAGGACTGCTCTGTCTTTAAGCTCACATTTCTCTAAAATGTGCATGTGTGGGTAAAAGAGGTGGCAGGACCTGGTGATGGAAGACTACAGTCATTCTTTGCACATTACCTGTGCAGGCGGATTTCACTTTGGGGAAGCCTGAAGTTACCAGCGAGCATCGTGAGAGTCCTGAGAGAAAGCTGGGTGCCATTAGTACCCTTTCCAGGAGCAAAAACTGATGCATATGGAATGTGTCAAACCCTCAAAGCCAACCAGTGTAAGTCAATGATAAAACTCACTGATTTTGGGAGTAAGAGACAGTCATCTGCTGTCACCATTAGGCATCTACTGCATCAAATCTTTAAACTCATGGGAGCAGATAAAAATCCATGTCCTTTTAACTTGGTTGTATGGACTGACCATGGGCACAATTTAAACCAATGCACGTTACTTAACAGCTGGAAGATAGGCACGTGCTCTACTACACTGCTCAGAGATGTGCTTAGTCTGAAATAATTTTACTCTTTTGCTGCTGAAATTCCTACAGCCAGTGTGGAGGTTGAAGGGCACATCTTACACCAAATGGATTAATCAGCTGTAAGGTTTGGTTTAGACTTCTAAGTCTCCAAACATTAGCTAACTATGTGTTTGGGAATTAAAAATAAAATTAAAAACATAGCTCCATGACTGTGTACAGAGGTAGACAAATGATTTTTCTTCGTAAGGCTTCAGTCTGATGGATTGTTAGTTACTTATGTAATTGTAAACCCTAAAGTGGATACTTTTAGCCTTCTGAACTGATTATATAGTCCTTAACAAGTATTTGTCAGTGGGTAAGGAAAGTATGGCATACAGTAATCCCCCTTCCCTTTCCACCTAGTCTTGTCACAATATTCAGGTGTAAATGCTGATGCTAATTCTTGCCCTCTACTGGCGGCAAAGCAAACTTGGCTCCTATGGATCGCACGTGTCCCGTGGAGCCAGGCTTTCCAGGAACACAAGCCTTATTTGTCAATTGAGATTTTCTACCCCATGAGCTACGAGTGGTGGGCTTTGTTTTTCTTTTTTATTTTCTTTTATTTTCTTTTTTTTTTTTTTTTTTTTTTCTTCCCCCGGGTGGAAGCACTGCTGTTTCCCAGCATTTGCAGTGCAGCTGGCAACTGAGTCACACATATTCAGACACCCTTGAAGTAATAGTGCTTTTAATTGCATTTTAGCTGTGGCATGCAGACAGCCCTACAACTACTCAGAGAGACACTAGGCCTACTCAAAAATCCTTCCTCAATCTATAAAATGTCACAAGCTTTGCAGCTGGCAGGACTAACAGTTTCACACCATACAGTTAGCAACTTCACAATAATTTAGGTCAAAATCAAGATGCATTCAGTCACCAATGGAGAGTGCAAGAACAATATTCACAGGAATATTATCTGAGCTGAAATCCAGCTCAGTTTCCAGGACAGACGCTTCACTCTTGCAGAAGTGCCTTCAGATTTTTTTAAAATTGCTATGAATACTCAGGAACACAGTTTAAATTCTTATCTGGAAGTCAGGTTTTTCAGCTATTTATATTTCCCATAAGAACATATCAGAAGGTCCAATTTTCTGGCGATAAAGGGAGATTATTTTCTGCCATTAGAGGAGGTGTAAGAATAGTGTTGGCTGTGAGAAGGGGATTTTTTGTTTTCCATCCATTTTCCCTATCCTTTCTCCATTTGAACAGCAGAACACGTGCTCTCCAAATGTGTAATCATTTGGGCATTGAGCTGGACTATAGGAAGAGCAACAACTGTGGGAGCAGCTTTTTTCAGAGCCCTTTTTACCAAGCTGCTTGTGTTACTTTTTGCAGTACCTGTGGGCTTTTGAATGCTTCTGGTGAACAGAAGAACAAATCAGTAATGGTTAGGATATTCCTTTCCATGGGATTGCTCAACATGTCTTTGAAACTGTGCTTTACAGCTCATAACATGGTGCAAATTTTTTCATGTACCTGCAGTAATTTTTTATAAACAGCATTTAATCCAAGCTTAGGTTAAACAGATCAGTTTGAGAATCTATGACCAGTTTAAATTGTATATCCACTTAAGACTCTGCATCAAGTGGAAAACGGAAAACTTGAATTAGATTCAATTTGGTGTCTAGATAGATGCTGGTTTTACTGCCAGATAAGCACAAACAGATCTAAGCTAACAGAAATTGGATATACAGACTTGTTCCCCAAAAAGAAATCTCTAAAATCAGATAGTAACTGCTATGCAGAACCCTGATGTTATCAGGATGGAATAGAGGGGTGTGTCTTCACGTGCTGAGGTACCATTGCCTCTTTCTCTTGTTGCTATGGTTATATAGAGTGTCTGTGCATACCCACACACACTTGCATACCTTGTGTGTGCACCTCCTCTCGCCCCGTGGCTGAAAGCAGGGCGCCCTAGCCAAAGGGAAGAAGCTGTAAAGTTACATTCGAAGAAAAAAAGTTGTTTTGATACACTGGAGATAAATTACTGATGTGCTGAGTGGCCACCCCAGAGGTTTCCTGGAGTGCATTACTTTGCTGGCAGCCAGGAACAGCTGTTTCCAGGCATCTCACTAATTAAGTAATTAGGCAACCAAGTCAGACTGTTTGCTCTTGCCAATGTAAATGTGTTTGAATGCAACTGCACCCCTAAGATGGGCATGATTTTTATGGCGTCGTCCTAACTTTGTCCAAATGTACAGCTTATTTAACATTTAAGATGGCTGGAATTTGCACTGTGCAGCACAAAATCACGATGAGGGCAAGCAGTAGAGAAGATGATCCTGGGGCTTGCAACTGTAGATCAAATGTGGAATCACTCTGCTCCTGTTCGGTGGGGTGGGAACATCATCGGGGCCAGGAAACTGTCCTTCAAAATTAAATCAGGTGTTCTGCAGGGAAGAGTATTGCATATAACCGATGCATGTGCTAGTGTGTTCCTTGCCAAGCAGCGAGCCAAATTAAAAGGTTGGAGCGAAGAAATACTTGAAGACAGGTTTTAGAACAGCCATCAGAGCAGATTCTCATATGGCTCACGAGTATCTTTAAATACTTTACCTCCCTTTTACACGTTAGAGGCATGAAAGCGCAGTTAAGGGAGTTGAACAAGGACACGCAAGAAGCCGAGGAACAGCAGAGGTTTCTTTATCACACCTCACAACTTCTTTTTGTTTATTCATACGTGGCATAAATTATTACTAAGAGTAAATAGTTAATGAGGGTTGATTCTTACGCCGAGAAGGGGAAGGTGCCCCGGATAAGCCGCACTTCGCACCCCCTCGGGCGAGCCGCAGCGGGCGGCGAGCCCCTCTTTCTCGGGGGGTTCCC
>VXBI01005319.1:169517-208824 GCA_013397375.1 Toxostoma redivivum
GGGAAAGTTTTGCGAGAGCGGCGTGCGGGCTGCGCCCCGCGGTGCGGGGAGCGGAGGCGCGGTGGCCGGCGCGGCTCCGGGCGGGCGGTGCGCGGGGGCGGCCCCGGGGCCGTGTCTGGGCGGTGCGCGGTGCTGCCCGCGGTACCGGCGCGATGCTGCTGCTGCGAGCGCGTTATTCCAGCCGCTGCCGTGCCGGCTTGGCTGTCTCTCCATCCTTGCGCGACCCAAGGACCGCTTCTTCTTCCTTGCGAAGGCTTTGTTCTTGGTCCCCGGGTACCGCTCCTTCCCTCGTGCTGAGGGGCACGTTCCTCCGTTATGCTTGCAGCTATTCTCAAGGAAACCACCCGGCACTATTATCAAAAGTGCAGAGGAACTGACGTTTTATAATTACATTCTTATAGTAATTATAACCTCATAAAAATCTACAGAGAGATGCAGCATAAAAATAGTTGGAAGAAAATACCGCCCATCCCTTTCATAGCGGTGTTACCCCTGATAGTGCATACAGAGATTTTAAATGGTCAACAGGACCCAAAACTCTACTACTCGGAAAGTTCTCTGTGTGCAACAATTACCATCGAAGTTGTGAGAGGAGAGAGCAAAATGCCTCTTCTAGAGCCTCTTCTTTACCATTCGAATGGTTTCACGTGGGTATGTGCAAATGGCTTGATTGTGTTGGGTGTGCTTTAAGTAAAAGTTTTTGCATCCCCGAATAGCACTTACACATGTCGAGGAGATTATGAATGTGCTGCATATGTTGCATGGCTGCACATAAGCTAGATGGAGCATGGCATGATTGCTGGTGCTTGGGTGTGAGTGATAAAGGCGGAAGCAGAGAATAAAAGCTGTCAGAGCTGTAAGGCAGAATTAATTTCTTTTAGGGATTTCCTAGTGACATCATTCATAATTATATGGCTTAATCCTCTAATCTACTGTAGTGCCTTCCGTTCACATTGGGGCGAATCCACCAGGTCCTGAGATGATTTCTACTCCCACCCACCTGCCTGAAGCATTTGGAGTGTTGCTTGTGTAAGCCACTGATATAAGGGGAATGGCCCAATTACTTTAAATAGGAATTGAAAGTAACATCATCCAGAATCGGGCCCAGGCATTGCACAGCTCTCCAGTGAAAGCAGACGTTTTGATGCTTGATTTTTACCTCAGGAAGAGATGGTATTTCCAGCTGTTTTTTCCACTGGAGAGAGACAACATAAAATACTAGATGCAAGTGTAGTTGATATGCCTGTAGTATCTTTCTGATAGACTGGGGGAGACCACAGGGGGAAAAGGAGACTTGGTTATCATACTGAAGCTGCTGATTTGTTGTTTATTAATTATTAACTAGGCGTTTGAGTGCCTGCTGCCATTTGAAGACCCAGCTCAGGAAAATGACTAGGTATTTAAAGCAGTGTAGACTCTTGCTAAATAGTTACTGTGACATTAGAAATGGTCTCTGTTTTCCAAAGTATTTTAAAAGCTGGAAGGGAACACACTGAAGCTGTCACATGAGATCCTTGTTGGCATAAATCGAAGCCTGTGGAGCTACAGTGATGTATACTTGTTGAGCCTTGGGTATTCAGACTGGAATAAACAGCTTTAATAGAGCAGAGGAGCTACTGTGATTTATGGGAGTGCCTATACTTGCTCGCTGTGGTTTCTGTCCCCACCCTGTTGATAGCTGTGACAGAGCTTTCACTTACTTTAATGGGGTTGAGATTTCTCTTACTGAGCACGGTTTGTCCTTTCTGTTGAGCAAGTTTTAGTACCTACTTGACCTCCCTTCATATTAGTAGATTATTGCTGATCTGAATAGATGTAACCCCTTTCTAATGAGGGACAGCATGCCCTATTTCTCACAGGGATGGCAAACACTTGTCTTTGCTGATAGGTAAGTTCACACAATTTACATAGTGCTCCTTTCCTGCTGAATGAAAACCTTCGAAGAATAACAAGTCCTTTCTTGTTTTGGTGCTGGTCTTTATTCCAGGAGGGGAAGGTGTTTCTTGGTCCGCCATTGTGGACAGTGTCAGTTGTGGTCATTCAGTGCTTGAGTGCCTAGGGTGGAAGTCAAAGATAGCACCAAAAGCCTGATGATGTTGCTGATTATCTGGGAAGTTTTTACCTTTGGAGACATTTATCTGGATTCTCTAATATTCTCCCCATTGCAATTTTCTACCAAAAGGTGTTTATCCCATATCCTTATGAAAACACAGTGTATGTGTGGATGTGTCAGCATTCTTGGAGCTTCAGTTCCATCAGATGCCTCTAGATCTTAATTTTCCTTGTAGATTAAGGTTGCTAGAGACATCCTAAAGCCGTATTTACAGTATTTTTAATGCTCTGTCCCTTTTGGAGTAGAATCCTTTGCAATACCACATTTTATTCCAACAACTTTTCTTCCTTGAGGAAAAGAGAAAGTGCTAGAGTACAGAAGATTTATGAGTAGTATATGTAACTTCTTGTTCGTTCTGTACACCTCAGTAATTTCTCAGAGCCTTTCAAAGAATCAAACTAGAGTACTTACTGCTTAAATGATCCAGAAGTATAGTCCTGGAATAACAAATCAATCAATTTAGACCTGAAAGTGAAGTCTACTTAGTGGAAATCAATCTGGACGTGCTTTACAGGTAATGTCCTTGCTCCATGGAAGTCAATGGGACTTTTACCATTGACTTCAGCTGTGTCAGGATTTCATTCTTGGAGCCTGTTCTTGTTACTAATGATGTTAGTGAAAAATTTAATTAGGAAAGTGTTTGGATTCCACACGGATATTTGACCTGTGTTTCAGGCACAGGTCTCATGTCACTCTTACTGCTGTGTTGAGAGAAACACTGAGGTCAGGCTGCCTTCTTCCCATCCCTAGAAAAAAGGAGGTATATTTGATCAATTTGGTGTGCTAACCATCAAGTTGCTCTGAGCTCTTCAACATAGCATTTTCAAACTTTTGTAGTCTGTGCCTTTTATGTCAATCCCATCAGGTTCCTGCTAGATTGAAGAGTACCCAGGCTTTTCCTGAGCATAAGTTTTTTATTAATTTCATGTTTAGATTTGTGCTTTTCCAGTAGGTTCTCCTGCAGCCCAGAGGTGCTGCAGCTGGTTTGGGTGAATGAATGTGTGCTGTTTGTAGGTGAGCTTTGAAAACAAGAGAGCTGTGCTTCAGAAGCAATGTCAAACACCTTGGGTGAGTCACACAAGGCTCTTAGTCTACAGGATGGTGTTCTTTGCCCTGCTGCCATCTCTGCTCCAGGGTCCTTTGGTCCAGTTGGGAAAATGGATTACATTTAGGTGGTGAGCTGTGGGCCTGGTCAGTTGGTCCCAGCTGGGTAGGAAACGTGAGAGGAATTTTCAGTCCTTGCATCTCCCTGGAAATATTGTGTGGCCAAGAGATGAATGCTGCAAATGCTGCAAATCTCTCTCGTTGTTTTGCATGGTGGTTATGCTTTTCTTTATTTATTACTCTTTAACCTTGTGAAGATACTGGATAAACATATCAGTTTTACAATCTTTTAACACATGCATAGTCAAATCTCTGGGAAGGAAATAGTTTAATTGCAAGACTTGGAAATAGAGTATCTTCTCTTTCTGCAGCACAGTTACTGTCTTAAAAGTAATTACTGTGTACAGCGTGTGTGTGAGTGGGAAGGTAGTAGAAATGTCTGTGCTAGATATTCTTCTCTATTCTTTTCATTACCTGATTTGAAATAAAAATTGATCTAACTCTCTCTGCCTCCAACAGCTGTAGGATTTGGAATGGATCCTGACTTACAAATTGATATCATCACAGAGTTGGATCTGGTGAATACAACCCTGGGGGTAACACAAGTGTCAGGACTACACAATGCCAGCAAAGCATTTTTATTCCAAGGTGAGAGAAACATCCTCAATTTTCTTACTTCTGTCTGCATGAGCTCAGAAGAGCTGTGATGCTTAAGTGATTCTCTGTAATGGTGGTCTTACTTAAATGTTACTTTCTTTTATATCTGTTTCTTGGAATTAATTCTTGAAATACAGATGAGATTTTTTATGTGTGTGTGCTGTCAGGTTGTTGCAAAGGAATTTAGGGAAGTATTTCTGAGAAGGTTTTCCATGCTCCCCAATACTTACTTCTCACTAAATGTGTCAGAGTGGTTCCAATGAATGGACTTGTGGTTTTCTTCTCTGTGATGATATACAGCTAAAGCTCTGTAACTATGAGAAGGCATTTAATGTGTTGATACTGATTAGTAGTATAGCAAGTCTTTAATTAACTTTGTGAAAACTGCTAAAGTGGCCAAATAGAACACTTTTGTATTTAACTGCCCGAGCTGAGTATCAAAGACAGGATAAATCACTTTGAATTGTATTTTTTTTTCTTCATTAGGTATTCTAACATAAGTTTGTGAAGTGTTTTAAAATGATTTTTTTTTGTATTTTTACTGAATGAAATTCTGGATGTAGCTTTACAATGTATTTAAATAAGGTCTAGAATAAAGGACAATGGGGTAGAAGCACTGAGTTGCTACAATATGCTAATTAGGCAAGAAAGACATTTATATGGTTTGAGATTAACGTGTGAATTAAAAAAGGATTGGAAACATTTTTATTGTGGAGACTTCCCATGTTTTTTCTTCACTGTGCTTTTATCAGTGTTGAAGTGTGCATATTACTGTCTCCCTTTTTCTTATCTGTCTTCTGTAGCTGTTTTTAGAGGCAAATGATTATGATCTCATTTAGCTTCAGTCTGGATCTGCAGTGCTAGCTGACTTCACTGTAAATAATAAGGGAAGTGGGTCTCTAATCTTAGTTCATTCTTTATCTGGCCAAGGCCAGTTTTGGAGTCAGAGCAGAGAGGCTTCTGGAGACCACCTCAGGATTTGTTTCCTGTCTTTTATGATACAACAAGTAGCTTAATTTTCACTGATTCCCAAATTAAGTGTCTAGAAAAGCAGTATTGATTATTTTTGTTTTAAGATATCAATTGTTTTTCTTTTGATACTCTGACTCCAGGTTTGTGTATTATGGACAAATAATACTAAAACCATTCATCTAAGGACTGCAGTGGCCTAAATATATTAATAAGTCCAATTGCTATTCCATGCAGTTAAGTGCAACCACACTGATGAGGTGTTGTGGTGAGTTTTCACAGGCTGGTGGTCGGAGCTGTAGGGAAGAGGTCTGAGATGTGTTTGTCAGGACTTGGATTGAGACCATTGATACTGAAAGTAGCTTTGAAAGGTTAATGGTGAAGATGTCTTGGATATTCTGTTCTTTTCTCCTTGGAGTTGTCCACCTCTAGTTTAGGAACTTAGGACTGGTGTAAAAAAGGTGAAACAAAATTCATATGAAGAGACAGATGTTCATGGGAAGCAATAAACATTCACTGTCTGAAATGACTAAACAATATGAAGACTGTAGTTAAGTGCATAAGGCTTTTTAAAATTCCTAGAACGGAAATGCTTTTTGCTAGTGCATGCAGGAATAGCCCTGTGCTTGAGTATTGCCTCTAATGTAAAGCTTCCTGGAAGGTGGCTCAGGAAAATCACCCTCTTCAATAAAGCTCATCAGCCCTTGGGTCGTGAGAAGACTGAAGGCCTTTGCTGTCAGCTGGGATGGAAGTCTGAGGCTGCCCTGCTGTCCTCTTCCCTTCTTGTTCCTGTTATTTGTTAAATGTCAGCAGTGTGTTGGCAGCTGTATGGATTCCCTTTTATTAGCAGAGGTGACTTACTTTACAGTCTGGCTGTGTGCCAGGTCCTTTGCCTGGAAGCAGGAGATACTCAGTTTTGATTTTTATCTTGCCATAGAGTAAAACCAGCATAGAACTTGGAGCAATAGATGAGTGACTGCTATGTCTAAGACAGAAGTAATACTTTCTCCCACAGAAATTGACAAAAAACATCTTGTCCAACATGACACTCCCAGAGGAGAGAAAAGCCTGGAAGTTAGTGCTTAGTTTCAAAATTGCTGTATCCTCTTGGATATTATTACATTAATATTCCAGGTTATTGCAGCCTGGAAGTTGTGGTCCTTTCAGCACAGCTCTGCTCTGATTAGTCTGTACCACATGTGAGGTGGTCATCTGCTCCCGTGTGGCCTTGGAGCCTCTGGGCAGGGCAGGACCTGTTCCACCTTGTAGGATGCTTGCTGCACATGGAGCCACCTCTTCCCTAGTGGGCTTTCACTGCTGAGGATTCCCTAGAACAGGAAAAAAGATAGTTTGTATGTTCTTTGGCATGTGGCTTTCACAGTGAAGTTTTGCCTGCCACCTTTGGCAGCGTGTATCAGGGCTGTGAGCTTACATAAAAGCTCCCCGTTGAACATTTTCTGTCTCATCCTGGTTTAGGACAAATTTGGAGGAAACCTCTGAATTGGGTCTCTTTAGGAAACAGATTCAAGTGGCCATTCCTCTAACTGGCTCAGGAAAAGATTTCCTCAGAGAGAGGTGGAAAAAGCTGTTTACTTAACAGGCAAAGCACTCCCCAGCACAGAAATGAACAATACTAAACAGCAGAAGCTCTCAGTGCTCTGAGGAGATGACAAATGCAGCAGAGTCCCTTCCGTGGGTCGCAGCCCGGCTCACTCAGGCTGTTCTCATCCCTCCATCCCTGGGAAATGTCACAGCCCAGGCTGGCCTGGGGGGACACACTGTGAGCTCCTGGGGCTCCTCTGGGCTTTCAGTCCAGGGCAGGTTTGAACAGTTCCAAGAAAAAGGAAAAAACACAGTCCAGGAACTCCTCTGCCTCAGCTAGCCAAAAACTAACCAAGAGCAAAGGAGAGCTCTCTGCTGCTGGGCACTGCAGACAGCACAGTCAGTGTGAAGGAGGCAGGGCAGCAAGTGCAGTCCCTGATAACAAACTCTGTGCCTCCTCTCTCCCCTTCACTCCTGGAACCAGCCTTAAAGTGCAGAACCTCATATCCAGCACAAACAGAACAGACACCTGGGGGTACAAGCATCACAAAGTCACCCCAGGACAGAGATGAAATGGCTGGAATGCTGGAATGAAATACTGGAGCTGTTCAAACTGAGAGTGTTCTTTTGTCTGTTCCAGCAAGTTTACATCTTGAGGTAGAGAAATAGTAATTTTCCCCTACCCAAACAGTTGTGTCCAGGGTAAGTCCTGGAAAATATGAAATGTTCTCCTAAGAAAAGATTCTTTTTCTGTGAATTAAACTATTTGAAAGAGAAAGCTGTATAAGTTTTGAGCATTCTTTCAGTTGCCTTTAGAGGCAAAAAAGGGAAATGAAAAGGGGGTGTGATGTGAAGATATGCACAAAATAAAGGGAAACTATTATTTTTAGTTAGGCTTTTGATCAGTGATATCTCTCTTACAGTAAGTGACATACTGTTTGTTACAGAGTTTCTGGGGAGTGATGTCATGATTTAATTTATCCTAGAGAGAATGCAGAAAGATTCTTCTTTGAAGAGTTTGTGATTTCAGTCTGAGATGATCCCAGTAAAGCTGGTGGAATATTCTGATTTTTTAGTAATATTGGTGTTAACAGCCAAACCTCAGGTTTCTGTTTGAAACAGCTTTATAGGCAAAGAAACAAATTCAGCTCTGTTGCAAATTGTGTGACAGTGTGGTAGAACCAAAGTGGTAATTGAGAGATGTGGGTTGCCTTTGGTCAAGCAAATCTGTTTATATTTGAGAAAAGCATAGAAACCTATAATTAAGTGTAGTCATCTGAGTGGTCTTGCTGGGCATGGACTTCAATTGTTAGAGTATTTCAGCTGGATTTTTGATTGATCAGTTCCATTATTTGTATGTTTCAGTTCCATTCTCTGTGAAAGGGGGATGAGGAAATAAAAGAAAAAAGCAGTGTAAGTGCTGACAATGTGCATTAGGAAATGTAGATATGTAACTCATATATACAATTCTGCAAACAGTCTGATTCTTAAGACCCCAAACATTCTGGTGTCTTAATTATTTATCTTTTATTAACTTTTACACAAAAATGTGGGGGAAAGTGTCTTTGTGGGCAGATGAGTTGCTCTAGCATGAAGAGGCAGAGGAGGGTGAGTGGAGATTTGTGA
Source organism: Toxostoma redivivum (assembly GCA_013397375.1). Lineage (NCBI taxonomy): Eukaryota > Metazoa > Chordata > Aves > Passeriformes > Mimidae > Toxostoma > Toxostoma redivivum. The sequence goes on from VXBI01005319.1 coordinate 177,529, forward strand.
CAAGTGCTTTTGGGAATGGGGTACCCAAGGCCCTGATGTCTGACCCACATCTTCTCCCCTCCTACCAGGAGGCCAATGAATTCAAGGAAAGGGTTGTGGGAGTGGGTGGAAAGTCTGCCTCAAGGAAATATTTTGAAAATATCAAGTTTTCACTTAATGCCTTAAAATAACATCTAACAAACATCGAATGTAAGACATCTACAAATAGTATCTTACAGGCATGGAAAATGTACAGGATCAGAACAGGATTATACTGGAAATTGTAGATAAAACAATTAATGTAAATAATATGTAATAGTAAATAATAAATAATGTAAATGGTACATTAAGAAACCCTGAGCTGTGGCTCCCTTGATGGGGCTCAGTCCTGTTCTCTGTTTCAGACAGCAGGGAAGTAGGGCTTGTCCCGACTCTGAGGCATCATGATCTTGAGTTCAGTGGCAGAGGAAAGCTTTGATGATAAATAAGGCAAGAAGATGTATTTCTAGGTAGACTGAGACCAGGTTTTAGCCTAGCTGTTAAATTATGTTATTACTTTTACCAGTCTAACTTTTGTTACATGCTCAGTTCTTGTTGTGGAAGTAAAATTTTATTCCTTTTACAACCTGTCAGCTATGCCTATTTCTTTTTAATTCTTTCTGCAGCATCTCTTTTGAGCTAACAGAGACTTAAAGCCTTTACTTACAAAACAGTTTCCCCCAGCACCCAAAAGTTTATTAAGGCTTTGCTGTTTTCTTTCCTAGCAATCTGGCACTGTTTTTCAAGTTGGCCTTTAAATTAGGAATGGTCTTTTTACTATGTATACCATGTTTAGCACTCAGCAAATAAAACAGCAAGTACTGTTCGAAGTCTGCAGAACTGCAGTGCTTTGTTCTTGACTGTTTCTTGACTTGTATTAAACAACCACTGGATTTGTAAGAGAAACACCTGGCCTGGAGCTCCTGTAGCACAGAGTTCAGTGATGCTCCTTATTCCCACTTTGTACTAGAGACTGCTGAGTTCTTTTCTGTACAGTCGTGGCTCCAACAGGAAAGGTGAAAGAATAACAAGTATCTTAAAGCACAGAGAAAGGCAATGTTTTTGTGAAAAAAAGAGTGAAGCTTTTTGAGTTCCTGAAACAAAAGGACTGTCCTGCTTCAGGCCAAAAGAGAGATCAAAGCTGCACTTCTAAGGTGGGTAGAGGTGCCTCCCAGAAGACTCTTGAGCTTCCAGATGAAGTGCAATCCTCTCTGGTAGTCTTTTCCTTCAGTGTTTTATGACTGACTGACTTTCTTTAGACTAATTCCTCACTTAGAGAGTAGAAGTGTTTCCAGATTCCACTCCAGGAATCTCAGTCCAAGAAGTCAGATTTTGCAGTAACGAGCTGAAAGAAGTTTGAATGCTGGCCAGCTTTGCCATATTTTGAGATTGGTGGATAAAAACAACTTCCTAAATTGGTCTTGTCATCAGGAGTGGGCACATACCCTTTTTATCAGGAATGCTACCTCTGCTTCTGGTATTCTTCAGGATACACTTCTTGTGCCCTGGCAATGTGTTTGGGGCAGCAGCTCAGCACTGAGCTGTGCTCACTGAATTCCAAGGCCAGGTGAAGGCTGCTGCCTTTGTCCATCTCTGCTAAACTTCTCACCTTCAGTCTCAGGGGCCTGGGTGCTATGGCCAAGGTTTTAATCAAGTGTTAAACTCTGTTATGTTGGTGTAACGTGCAAGGTGTGTGAGCTGCAGAGCTCAGGAAATAGGCAGGGACTGGATGAGAGGGAGCAGAGAACAGCTCAGGCAGGAAACATGTCATTACTCTTCCTGGGCAGGTGCTGGGAGGTCTGCAGTGAGTAGGAGAGATGAACTTGAATTTTGGAATTCAGGTGTCAGTCCCTCTTTACATGAGGTAATGAGACAAGAGTCACTGCTTTTTGTGGGATCTCTCCTGCTACGTTTATAGCAAATATTAAGTATCAGCAGTATTGTTTTTACAGAGCAGAAATCTTACGGCAGCAGAAAAATTAGGAAGGCACGACATGGTGGCTCCCTTCCTTCCCCCTTCCTTCCCCCTCCTTCCCCTTCCTTCCATGGGGAGGGGAGAGGCAAGACAGAGATGTGTGGAGGAGCTGGAGGCCAGGAGGGAAGCAGGTGATTGCCAGGCAGGAAAATTGTGACCAGGACTTTAATTTGAGGAAGGAGGGAGAGAGGTGCAGGGATCAGGACATGGTAAGGGGAGCTGTGCCCAGAGCTGGGACAAGCAGCCTGGAGAGAGAGGCAGGGGCTGTGGCCTGGATGGGAAACTCAAAAACTGCAGTCTTGGGCCAGGAGAGTAGAATTAGGTGAAGCTTTGCTTATGGTACAGGCAGCATCATCAGGAAAAGCAGAGAAAGTTTAGATTTGGTGTTACTGTAAAGTACCTGTGATGTGTGCTTATATTGACAAGGGTTTTTGGAGGATGCAGCTTGGATAATGTGGGGGTTTGTATTAGTGGATTAGAACCTTATTTTACTGTGTTTGCTGTAAAATTGAGGTGCTAGTGCCGTTTCCTCTAACAGCAGTGGTATGGAGAGTTCATTAATTGTAGAAGGCTCAAATACTGTGCTGGAATAATCAGCTTGGTGTGCTCTGCCTTCAGAGAAGGATTTTAATATGGTGGATTTACTGTTCAAGGTGAGCCTTGAACAATAAAAATAAAGCAAAAGTTAAGATCCTTGTTTGTTAAATAGTTTTTACTCTTTGTTCTTTCCTTTGTGCACTGACTGTGAGGCAGGAGCCCTCTGGAAAAATGTGTGTGATCCTATAATTAAGAAATGTTTTGGAATACTCATCCCCAGAGGGTCGAGTGAGGATTTCCTGTGATACTTTAATTCAAACATCTGCCTAACTTATAAATTATATATATATATATTTTAATGTAGCTAATCTTTTAATGTGTTTTGTATACACAATGTAATTTTTTTCTTTCAATTAAATGATTAGTCTAAGTGTGGGTTTTTTCCTTTGCAAAAATCATTTTCAGAACAGAGAAATAATCTGGAATTGAATACAATGAGCTTGGAGGGGTTGAGTGAGATGAATCATCTTCAGTGGAGGAAATGAAAGATCACCTGAGACATAATTATTAAACAATGCTTTGAGGCTTTGAAGATATATAAACTACTATTAACTTTGTCAGTTCCCAGAGGTAGTTTTTTAAAAATGCTCTTATATACCCATCCTGTCTTGGCTGTTTCTTGTTTAATGTTTGGATTATGTTAGAAACTTGTCTAGGTGTAAAGTTTCTCCAGCATATTGATATGAAGGTACAGTTTGTAAATAATTTCAGAATTTCTCATTCAATATTCTGTTGCTTAAAACACCCCTGCCCTCTGCTTCCAAGTAAGTGTAGACTGAAACAGAAAGCTGGTCACATTAAACAACAGTGACCAATTTCTACTTTTACTTTTTTTTTTCCCCCATCTTGGATGTTGTCATGCTGCCTTCTGTTACTTGACATTTTTTGGATTTTCCATCATGTCTGTAATGATTAGGAGAGAGTTCTGAGCACACATTGCCTCTGTCCTTGACAGTTATTTTTGCTTTCCTGGGAGACAATAATTGTGCTACTTATCTCTCTTCATTTGCCACGATGGTAAGTACAGGGGGAAATGGGATAAGTACAGGGGGAAATGGGATAAGTACTTCTGTGGTGTGCTAAAAGCCTTGAATGCTTCTGGCAACCTGTTGACAAAGTCCTGTCATGAAGATAAGCAGAAAAGAAAGAAAAATACTTTGCTCTTTAATGAGCTGAGACAGGGATGGAGAAATTAGTTTCTGATACTGCTAGTAATGGTGTTTCACAAAATGTGAATATCTAGGTCCTTGCAATGAAAGTAACTCAGATAAAAGTAAGATTGAGTTTCTTGCATATTCACCAAAATAGGAATACAACAAAGATTGTCTTTTTAGTATAAAGATTTTGGCAAATGGATACTCTTAAGTCATATAATACTGTTAATTAGCTCCTTATTTAGTAAACAAATATTAAAGTGGAGTAAGAATATTCTATAGCATCTTGTGGGATGGGCCCATGTGCTTGTCAGAGCTGTGGGAAGCTGGGGTGAAGCAGAGCTGGCACCTGAGTGATGCTGCCTTGGGGCAAGTCCCTGAGTGGTGCTGGGTGAAGAATCCTGCCCAAGCCCCTGCACCTCATACTGCAGCTCTGGGTTGCTGGACAGAGGTTGTGTTAAAAGAGGGCAGAACTGGAGCATTAGTAGGGCACTGCTGAGCTAAAACTGCTTGAAATGCAGAGGATGAGAAAAGCAGTGCTCAAGAATTGGGTTCTTACTGTAGGCAATGAAACAAAATGGCCTATTACTGTGTATTTTGACCACAAGGGTGGTGATATCTTAGATTTTAAACCAATTTTAGTAGAAACCTGTTAATAACTGAAAAAAAAATATATTTAGCCTACTTGATTAAATTACTTCTAAACACAGCTACATCTTTTGCCTAAAAGGAAGTGCTGTTATTTGAAATGACTTTCAGGAGTTTACTTTTTTTTTTTTTTAAGATTTTGTACCTTAAAGAAGTACACAAAGGTAGATACAACCAGACCTAATGAAGGAGCCAGGCATGGACCATTTCCTGTGGTGAAAAATCCTGCTGTCTTGAATTGTCCATCAAGAATAAAGATTAGATGCTACCTGAGACCTCAACCTAGTTCTTCTATGCCAAATTCTAGAATAATCCTACCACCTGTGGTGTGGGTGTATAAATGACATACAAGGGAGGAACATTTTTTCGGTTATTTTTTCATTTTCACCACATAAATGGCATGAAGTATTCATGTCATACTGTGCTGGTTTTATGGTGTTATATCATGTGATTGGCCTTTGGAAACAAGCCTTTTGTGGCCTATTCAAAGATACAAAGTGCATTAGGTTTTTATTTTTTTTTTAATAGAATGAGCAAAAATTGTTTTTGGCACCTGATGCCCACTCCAACATGGGATGATATCCTTAGTTATAGGTTGCATATCTGCTAAAATAGCATAGTTGGTCCTGTAATTCTGATGACAGGGATCTGTGAACCACTATTTTAGAGCAGTAAGTACTGTAACTCAGAATTACTTTTTCTTCCTAAAAGCCTCTCATTGCAGCTTTTTCATCCCCCATCCTCCCTCCTTTGTGATAACATTTCTTACATTACCGCAGAGTTTGCTGTGGGTCCCCTGTACTGTAAATAGGGAAGAATAGTGTAGGATCACTGCAGGGGCTATTTCAGAGTCTGTCTTCCCTTGCACATTCAGGTGACTCCTCCCTCTGAAGCTGTGAAGTTTCCATTTGGCATCCCTGGGAACAGACACTTCCAAAGGAGATAAACTTGTGTTGTAAAGCTTAGTCCTGTATTATGCAGCCCCCCTCTTTTATGTCTTTGTTTTAATTTTTAAAAAACTTTTTGTGAACTGGAACATAGCAAAGATCTTTTAAGACTTTTAAAACTGGATCTTGGAGTTTAAATACTTGCTGCTTCTAAGATGCACTGTCTGCAGGTGGCACTCATATCTGCCTCTGTTTCTCTCTCTGTACTTCAACTCATTGTAAAAAATAATTTTGAAATTTTAAAGCCTCTTCCTGGGGACTGGGGAATGTAACAAAGCCAAGATGTGTGGGAGGAGAGTGGGGTTTGTGTGTGTGTCATGATTTTTTGTGGTCTATGGAGGTCTCTACAGATGCTCATCATGCTGTTTGGAAAGTGAAGTAGCACAGCCTTAAAACATGATATTTGTAGAAAAATTTGGTAAATGCTGATTATTTGGAAACCTCACTTATCCCAAGCCTTCTTTTTCAGGGAATGTACTGAGAAGCTGTGGTAGAGGACCCTACAGTATTAGTTACAGTGATCTTGTTTGGGAAGAAATTTAGGTTTCCTTCATTGCTATTAACTATGGAGCCAGAAAAAAAGAGTTTTGCTTTTATAATAGCATTTCTCATATATTTAAGTCATGTCCTCTGCTTTAGCTTTTTATTCTCTGATACTGGCATGGCTTTTAATATCTTTTGATGTCTTGTGTGTGCCAGCTTTCAGATGGGATATTCTGCCCACCTTGCTTTGTGCCATCCTAATAGCTTCAAAATGTAATCATTACAAAAAAAAAAGTAAACAGCATTGCTGATGTTACTGCTGACAGCAAGAAATGCAGAAATGGGGGACATGAGGCACTTCTATTTAAATAAAAGCTTATTTTCAGAAACAAAGGCTTATGGAGAAAAAGGGAGCTCTTAGTACCCCAATCACGTTTCCTGTTACGGATGAACCTACAGCAATGGATGCTATCAAAGTTGTCATATTTTATTCATGAGTTGTGGTATGCTTGGGTGAAATAAGAAAAGCAATGGTCCAAATCATAATTATGGTGTAAAAAGATAAAACAGTTATTATTGTGACTTTTAAAAAGAAATTATTAAATCTCTCAAATCGTGTAAAACTCATGGAGAATGACTAAGTATTTTAGTTATTTATGGTTCTTTGTTGTGGGTGTTGTGAAACACTTCACCAATAGTGTTTATACTTATTTTAGAAGAAAATATAAATGTGTGCCTATGTATGTTCCAAGAAACAAAGACATCTAGAATATTGAATATAAACATAAAGAGGCTGACAACAGAAATTATACTTCAGTAGAGAAGGGCTCTGACAAATGTATTATGCCTCATGCTATTATCATGCAGTTAATAAATAAAACAGACACCCAGGATTTAATTTGCTTTAGCAATAACATGGAAGTGATTTTTTTCCTCAGGGAAAGAAAACAAAAGGGAGAATTAGTTCATGAAACATGTGTTGTTTAATGCTTGTATAAATCATATAGAGTATAAAAAACCTCTGAAATCATAATACAGCAATACACGACCTATGCTTTAAAAGTAATTAAAAAACTATTTACCCTTTCAAATCTTTGAGAGTTTTTGAACTAAGAGAGCACTTCAGGATGTGCTTGCTTTGAACTTCAAGGATAATTTCATTGTCTTTAGTTGGATTATTCATGTGATAAAATGACTGGAAATTAAAAACTGTGTGTAGGTGTTCCCAGGTCTGTTAGCTGCATTAAGCATAGTAACCTCTCTCCACAAGTCAGATTTCTGCTTAGTTGAAACTCTCCTTTTAATGAACTATTTCAAGTAGTATTTTGATTTACACATACAAGAATGCAGATTTTCACCAAGGAAGCAAATTCTGATTTCTGTGTGGCTTCTGATTTCAACAAAGTCAGAGTAATTTAGGCATTCAGCTTGTCTCCTGCTCCAGTGGAATCTGGATCTTAATTTTTTTTTTTAATGGGTTATTTGTTGACTGTATCAGTTAAATTAATGGTAAACTTAGGAATCATAAAGTACTTCAGAAGTACTTGTGATTTTTCTTTTTTTTTAATATTGTTGTCATAAATTATGAGCAGTATTTACTATTACCTGTTAGAAAGAAAAGTACTAATGAGAAATCAGAATTATTACTTACTGCTCAAAAATATGAATGGATCAATCTCTTTGTTCGATTAACCTTATATTTTATTTCTGGATTACAAACACACTCAGAGTTAGAGTGGGAGGAAATAAGACCAAACCTACTATTAGTAGTTATTTGCAAAACTTGTCTTCTGTGTCTGATTTTTGGTTCTAGGGGCTCCTCACCTTCTGGTACCACCTTAAGTTTCCTTTAAACAAATGCTGAATGTGTTTCATCAAGTTTTGGTATATATTACAATTTTTTAAAAGCAATCTAATATTTTTGTGTGATTTCAAGCATACTTGAAAATGCTTTGTAGAAGGGGAGGAAAAAATTGTTTAGGTTGCTTTTGCATGAAGCCATGTTTTTGAGTGGCTCATTATTTGTGTGTGACATTAGTATTTAATGTATTCTTGAAATAGATCCCTGGAGTGGTCAGTATTCCTCCTGCAAAATGGATGGCACACTAGGAATGGTTCTTGGCAATTACTGCATTTCCCGGTGTTGCCACTGGCTCTGTTCACAGTGTTGCTGGTGTAAGTCCATTTTCTTTCTGTTAAAATGTTATTTTCCAAATTGGCAAAGAGCAATCTTTATAGGCACAGTAACGTGATAACCTTATCTAATGTAGGTAAGCAGTGGAAGAGATGATACAATCAGTGACTCCCAAACTAATTAACTAACAACACATGTAATTTGATTAACTCACATGATTTAAGAGCAGATTACATGCTTTTAGTGATAGTGAACTTCTGGAGCATTTCAACAAAGCATTTAATTTAAGGGATCAACCATTTGTAAACAGTCTTGATTTCAGCATGAATCCCTTGAGGAAACAGCGGAGCCTACTTGAGAAGACGAGCTCAGCAGCTGCTTAAAATGCTTGAAATAAGTTCAAGTAGCTGCCCTGAGTAACAGGTGATGGGGAGCCTCAGCAAGGTGGTGTCTGTTGTTGACAGCAGGAAACCTGCTCCAAACCCCTTGACTTGTTGGATCCCAGAAATCTGGAGTTTTTGAGCTTTCTGTGCTTCCAGGCACAGACCCCCTGGAAACCACTGCTCTAGACCTGAAACCTTGGAGAAGGCTTGTAAGTATGAATAATGAGTTAGAAATCACAAATGTGTATTGAGTTAGATGTGTGTGTTTTCACTGGGTGATGCGTTTTAAATTTGAGGTTTATATAGTAGTGAATATGGGACAAGATGGAGAATTTTGGGTGGTGTCTTTGTTCATCTTCTTCTTCTGTCTTCTTCACAGAACTCAGGCAGTGACCTTTGGTTGGTCAGTCTAATGTCACTCTAAGGGTTGTGGGAATCTATTATTGGGTCAAAAGGATAAATAATGTAGGTGTTAAACTTTTATTGGTTTGTTTAGCTTTAAAAGACCTTGAAGCAGGCTCAGCTGTGGCCATTTTTCCTACTTCTAGCAAGGAGCTAGAGGTGCTGTTGTACTTTCTGTAATTTCTGATAAGATACAATAAACATCCAAGCCTGAACACAAGAATTGCCTCAATCATGTTCCTATTAATCCTGACTGAGGGAAAACAGACGAGCCTGATGACAAACCACTAATAAGAGGTGCAAAGCCCAGCATACAGCCCCACATTGGCTGACTGCAGGTGTCTGATTTTGGTCCACAGCAGCCAATTGGTTTGGTGACCATGTCACTCACTGGGCTTTGAGTGTAACCAGGCTGCTGCTTCTCCTCGTGCTGCTGGAGAAGTGGCTCCAGTGCTTTCCCTGGTCATTCTGCTCATGTAGGTGGAAAAGACAAGGAAAAAGCCCTGGAGGCAGGAGACCCATATGAGTTTTCTTGATATATGGCTTTGCCACAGCTTCCTGCCACTGTGGTTGCTCTGCCACGTTGGGCACCTCTGGCTGGCTGGGGCTGCAGAAGCACAGCTGGCTGCCTTCACTCTTGGCATGTGTTCCTTTCCAGCTCTTGTGCAGAATCTGCTCTTTTCCAGAGTACTCAATGGCCATGGTTCAGTTTGAAACGCTGATAAAGCAAACAAAGGACTGTAGACTCTCTGACATCTACTTAATTAGCATGAGTGTGGTCACTCTAGCTGGTGCTCAAGTCAAGGCAATTTTCAAGAAGTGAAGAGTCTGATATTAAGCCACTAAATCAGCTAAATTAGTGGTTGAGGAGAAACTGTGATTTGATAAGTATTCTCTGTTTGATTTCTTCAGTGACTCAAAATTCTCCCGCCCCTGGCATCTGGAGCTACAGGACTGGGTTTGCAATGGTTTCCTGAAAGGATTTTTATTTATATGTATATATAATTTTAAACGCTAGATAAATTTTGTTAGGAGAGACCTACTTGTAAACTAGTTTACAAACATGTATATCAAAATGAAAGCAATAAATGAGCACGTATAGCCAGGGGTAGTTTTGCATGATGCAAAAGCAGAGTTTACATTGAATTACACTATTTTTCCACCTTCCCTAGCAGAACTGCTTTTTCTGTATAGTCATGGGAACTTACCTTTGTGACATTAGCTGTTCACCCTGGTAATTGCTCCATCCTCTAATTTAATGAAAACCCATTAAACCGAAACAATAATTAAAATGAGACATCATCTCTGTAGGAGGCTTGCATATTAAAATCACCAAGCATTTCACTGCAGACGGATCTTATTCTTGAGAAACATTGTTTGAAGCAACATGTAAAAAGTGATTTACAATGAATAATCATAATTTAGAAAGCTGTGCTGTTGAACATGATTTCCCACTGTTTATTACTGACTCTGAGTAGAGCTAGCAAGGCAAAAACATTTACAGTGTCTTTTCATCCTGGTGAGAATACTCAGAAGCAGAGATGTGCTTATGAGAATACATCATGCCCTCTTTGGTCCCTTTTTCCTCCCCCTCCCCTGGCTTTTCTGAGGAGGGTGAGGTGTTTTGACTCCTCTCTTTGGTTTGCTGGCAGGTAGAACAGCTCATCCTGGTCCCCACTGTTCCAGTGCAGGGGTCCCAGAGAGCTACAAAGTGCCAGCTTAGCACAGATTTAACACAAATTTACATTTATTTTCCATTGGCAGTACCCCCAGGTGCCTGAACCCTATCATTTAGTGCAGGCACATGGGTCTCTGCAGCATGGTGTGGGCTGTCTGGAACCTTAGAGCTTATGGCTGAGTGGAGCTCCCAAAGTGCTCTGAGGGATGTACATGGCTTTGTGCCTTTTCCTGCCACAGGATCTTGTTGGGAAGTCTTCTGTTTTCTTGGCATATAAAGAGAAATTAGTGTGAATTTATCCCCATAGCTCAAAAAAAAAAAAAAAAAAATTGGTGATATCTGCAGACATCTATGTTTTGCCCTTGGCAGGTAGGGAGGGACAAGTACCTGAAGCATTTCTCTGCTTGGCAGTGAAATGACTCTTTTTGGAGAAGATTCCCCATAATTAGCGTTGTCATCTTTTTGGAGTTTTTGTATCTGTTTTGGTTGTTTTTTTTGTTGTTGTTTTTTTTTTGTTTGTTTGTTTTTGTTGTAGTTTTTGTTTTCACCAGTTCTTCAAAAGATGTTTTGTGAAACCACTGTGCAGGAAGGGAGTCGGTGCGCTGGATCCTACTTGACTCAGAGGCTTTGGTGAAGCACCTGCTTCAGTGAACAAGAATGTTTTTGTGATGCTTTTGTGTGTTTTCATCCTCAGCAACTGTTAGGAACTGCCTACACTGAGAGTTGCTAGTTTTGGATCATCCTTCTAATCTTTGTTTCATTTTTGTGAAGGTGGTGACTTAAAAAAAGTGGGGCACTGGGGTGATTTTTTTGTTTGTTTTTTTTCTTTAAATACAGTTTTCAGTTTTACTGGATTCTGCCCATAGCAAGGTAAAAGCCAAAAAGATGTAATATTCAATTCTTTAATTGCTATAGCTTAAATCCAGATTCTCTGTTGTTGCAGGATTAATTTCTACTTGCTTGTCCAGAGTGACTGTACAAAGGTTTTACTGAAAGCATGCTGAAGCAAATAGCTTTAAAATGATTGAAGTTATCAATAAAGCAATGTGTTCTGCAGTATTTTCTCTGCCAAGGGAAGTAAAAGGTATTCAAGCAGGCTAGTGAATGATAAAATGTACCTATTGCTTTAGAAAACGAGTTGATTCAGAACTGAATTTTAGTATTTTTCCTCTTATGGAGGCATCTATTAAAGTAAAATTATTCCCCAGATGGATTGGGATATGGCTTTTAACAACTGGTGCACATTTTTCATCACTTAAAATTCCATCCCAAATGGTCATGTATTTCCCTTTGTACTGTGGATTGTTGTCACTGTCAAAGGAAGCTTGGTGAAACCTTTGCTTTCTTTCCTAGCATTATCCTTTTCCTTCTCTAACTCATTTTGTCTGCTCTGTGTGGTGGTGATTTTCTTACTCTGTTTCTAGTGGACCTGATGCCAACTACTCCATTTCTCTTTTCTGGGGCTTCTAATGTGTTCAGGGTTACAAATGGCAGAAGCCTGAGGTTTTAATTTTTAGTTGCTAGAGCTGGTGATGCATAGAACATTGAATCCACGCAGTAAGATGTGACTTGAGGGGTCTAAATCAGGTTGGGTAAGGACTGATGCTGATCCTGAGTTATTGTACCTGATTCCATTTGGCATTTAGGGTTAGTGTGCACTGAAATACCTGAACAATTTGTATGTGTGAGGTAAAGATTGGCCTAACATCATTGGCCCCAGAGCAGCATCACCATTCTTTTGGTTTTATGGTGAAGTGAAAATACACCTATGCTAAAATAAAAATTTGAGGCTTACTTTGAAGATGTTGGTAGTGGGTGTTATGAGTAGTTACAGCTGTGGGTAAAATTTCTGGGTGGCTCAGGGTGTGGGAGTTTGCTGCAGCTGGGCAGGGTGCTGGGGGTGCTCAGCCCTGGATTCCTCTTGTAGCTCTTTTTGGCTTGGCAGGGCTGTGCTGGTCAGGGGCTGAATGGGCTCCCAAGGGACAAGGCATCCAGGAGAAGGCAAGGTGACATCCCTGGCTGTGGGGGAGATGGTGCCAGGGAGGGGGCATGATAGTAACTAAATGGTTATAGTGTCTGTCCTGACAAACTGGACCATTGGTTTGTGTTTGGCACTTCTTCCTCGGACCCACAGCTTAAAAAATTAAAACCAAGCAACATATGCTCTCTCTGACAGAGGTGTGTCTTGTGCTTTTGTTCTGCTGAAGGTAGAAAGTTGCCTTTACTTGATGCTCTGAGATGATTTCTGTCTCTTGAACTTGCAAATAACTGAATATGTTTGCTTTCTTTCCTTGTTTAATTTTAGAACCACTCTGGTATGTTTTAAAAAACCCTCCAGACAGTCACTATTTCAAATTAAGAAAATATAATCACATAGAAGGGCATATGAAAGTCGTATCTGTGTTTGTTTATTTATTTTGCTGAGATTGCATTATCATTCAAGCATGAAGCGATGTTTCACTGAAGATTGCTGTATAAACCTATATTGTTCTATATTATGTAGGAAATATGACATTTCATTACAAGCAGACAGTTATTTTTATAGAGAGCATAAAAAGTATTTTGCCTTTCAGGCACCTGTGGTGAGGGGGTGTATGCATTCTCAATTTTTCTTCTTTTTTTTTTTTTTCATTTTGAAGTGTGAAAATCTACCTGAAAGTAGAAGGCTCTTATTGTAAATGGATTGTACTCCCAGCTCATTTGTATGGTGTTTTCTGCAGAAATCAAGTAAAACACAAACATGATGTTCCTGGGGATGGCGTGGGGGCTCCTGGCCATGGGGACAGGAGCTGGGCCATGCAATTCTCTCCCCAAACCCCTCCTTCCCAGCATCTGGGTTCCAGGTTGTGCTCAGCACTGGGGCAGTCTCAGCTCCAGAACCCCAGGCTCTGTGCCCTCTGGATCACCACCAGCCTTCCCAGCTTACAACTTGCATTTACCATCTCTCCATGGAACCAGTGGGAATGTTCTCTTGCAGTTACTGAGATCAGGCTGTGCAAAGCACGTTTTTATGGATGTTTTTGCATCAGCAAGTAAGGTTTTCACCTGGCTTGCAGTAGGGATGTCCCAAGGTGCTGGTAATGGCTGGACTGGCTCCCTAAATGCATAGCACTGTACTTAGATGTGTGTTAATTTCTAAAAGCCTGGTTATATAACTTCCTTTTTACCAATTACAAAGTGTTGCAAAGCAGTCTGTAAATATTATTTGTTACTCTGTGATTTCGACCCAACACTCTAGAATTTCAGAACTTTGCATCTTACTGATTTTAATCAACAGAGAATGCATATCAGTGTTTCATGTGGTTTTAGTATACTTTTGTCTATGAAGAGATGGTAGGAATAGCAAAATATTTCAAAGTGTGTTTCTAACTGAAGTAGTCAGTGCACTGATGAACCATGGATGATTCTGAGCAAGGAGCCCTGTATTTTTGTATAAAGTTTGATAGATAGGTGGTGGGATGTGGGCCTTCCTATAATGAGAAACTGTTGTACTTTGCAAGGCTTGACTGAAGTTTAAGCAAGTATGTTCCACTGACAGCACTGCCTGTGCTTTCATGTGAAAGAATTTTTGAAAGCTTTGTTAAGTCATATTTTATTTCTGGTAACTGTAACACCTTTAAGAAAAAAAAAGTAAGATATGAAGGTTTTTAACCTTCAAAAAATGATAATCATCTTCATCTGTCAGGTCTTAGATATTTTACTTCTGAGTCTTAGTTGTGCCTTGGAACTTGCTACCAGTGTGTTGTCTGTTTCTGTAGATAGCAAACTGGATATTGGTGAATTTATGGGTCTGTGGGAGATGTAGTTTTGTATCTCTTGCATCAGCTTTTTAAAAAGAAACTACATGATATTTATGACCAATAATAACACCTGCTAGGTGAAGATAATGGTACAGATAACAAAAGCTAATAGATAAAGACAAAATCTGGTCTTCTATGCTGGACTGTTTATTCTTCTATTCCACTCTATGATGGCAGTGGAGATGATTTCTGCTCTTGGAAGCTTTATCCTCTGCTATGGTAAAAGTGGCACTGGACAGACAAGTAGTTTGTTGCTGTAAAGTGGGCACTATATTTATCAGGGGAATTTGAGCCCCTGGAAAAGATTTTTAAATGATGAGTAGTAATTTTGGATGTCTAACTGTAGTACTTTTCACTGGTGAGCCTTTCAGAGTGCAAGCATGTTACAGCTCTGGTGTGTAAGCTCATTTGGAGGGCTTTAAGCTGCACAGGAAAAACTGAGACACTCAATTACAAAACATGCTTGAATACTTTTTCCTTGGAGTTTGGTTTCAGTCCATGGCATTCCCTCAGCAGTTGTGTGTTTGAGGTTTTAGGTTTTTTTCCAAGTCACTCTCTCTCCTCTCTGTCTGCAAAGCCTCATTTAATGACACAATGGGGCCTTTTAATACTGTTGGGAACTTTTTTTTTCCATGCAGCGAAATTCTGAATTGTAATTTTCATCACTTCTTTGTGTGTTACATCATGCATGCTGAGCTGGATTCTCAGCATTCAGTGGAGTACTCTGGTTTTCTACCAGCTGAGAATTTGTGCCAGAATTTTTGGCTTCACAGTAAAACCTTTGGAAAACAAGCACACTGGATTTCTAATAGGTTGTGACATCCAGGAACTGCAAGTGGCTCAGGTCTTGCAAATGTGTGACAAAGGCCCAGCATCAGAGGCATGGCAGTGGGTGGGAAGGTGAAATGCCACGATTTCTCTGCTTTGACATTAATTGTCTTTCATAATGATCATGTATAGTGAATAAAAGTATAAGTTAAAAATGTGGTGGGAGATGATGCATTTGAATCTTAGCAGATCAGCTATGAGAAGGCATGATGGTGCTTGGACATCAGCAGCATTAGCAAGGCTGGAAGGTTTCTGCATCTGCCTGGTCAAGCTGTAGTTTAATAAATATTATATGAGCTGTCATACTTTGCTTGTTTAAACTGAGAAATCCCTGAAACGGCCATGGATTGCAAGCATGTCTTGTATTTAATTCTCAGGCAGGAGCACAGCCATATAGCATTATTAACAATAATACATCTCTGCCTTACACTGCAAGGACAGGTTTCCTGTGATGTGCAGGGAAGAGGTGGGAACAGAGTCAGTGGTAAAAACTGAAATTGGAGCGTGGTCAATTGTGTTGGGAGAGGCAGTGTCTGAGATTTCTCAGAATTTAGGGGCCTATTTATCTGACTGCAGCACACCTTATTTACAAGTTAATCTGCTTGCAGCAGACACAAATGGCTCAGCATCCTGTCAAAAAATCCGTCAGAAAATCAGTAGCTGACCAGTTGTGAACATGTCAAAGTGACAAGTGGACATGCTGACAAGAGGTGGCATTTGGATTTTTTCACTGAAAAAATGCAGTGGTGGATCATGGCAGATGACTCTCAAAAATGAAAAATATTGATGTGAAAATGGAAAATGTAATCTGAATCTTTCTGACTTAGCATTTTTACTATACTATTATTTCCCTTTTTTTTTTCCCTTTTAAAAATAAAAACCTTAGATACAGAAAGAGAAATCCACGCAGCACCCCATGTGAGTGAGAAATTAATTCAGCTCTTCCGGAATAAAAGCGAGTTCACGTTTCTGGCCACTCTGCAACAAAAGCCATCGACCTCTGGAGTTATACTGTCCATCCGAGAGCTAGAGCACAGGTAAGAGGAATTTGTTTCTCTGTTGCAGCAGCAACATAAAAGATACTGAGTGCTCTGTGGTCTGTTTGGGCAATGTGTTGAAATGGTAGATGTAAAATCTAATATGCAAGTTAGAGCCTTTCTTTATAGTATTTGCTACTTTTTTCTAGTTTTTTNGAATTCTACTTTCATAAGAAATGTAAGGTTTTTTTTTTGTTCTTTTTTTTTTTTTTTTTTTTTTTTTTTTTTTTTGGCTATAGGATATATATATATATAAAAAAATTATTTATGTATCCCAGTCCATAAAATAACTTAAACAGGAAGATCAAAGCCAATGTAGTATAGATGCAGTGCAGTTTGGAAGTTACAAACCTTGTAATGCAATTTTCCTGACTAGTTTATTATACGTGCTTTGGCGTTTGCTTTTTCATAAAAGTTAAACTTGCACTTTTCTTGCTTCGCTATGTTTTATAACATTATAAAAGAATACATTTTCTTTGAGATTCAGCAGTTAAGCTATTAAGCAATTAAGCTGCTTGTGCTTGCATATAATACTGTGTGTGTTTTCTTTCCAATATAAATACATTATATTCCTATTTCATGTATGACTCTTCTCCCCCCCCTTTTCTTTTTTTTTTTTCTCCTCTCCCCCCCCCCTTTTTTTTTTTTTTTTTTTTTTTTCTGGTTGTCAGTGTAGGAGGAAAAAGAGGTCACTTTGATTATCTGTTTTAGTGGCAGACATCAGTTTATTCTAAAAAAAGGTGTACTTTGTATTATGGTCCATTATGCAATTCCAATGATGGTTTGATGTTTCAAAGTGTGTGTTGTATCAAACAGTCTCATATTTGTAACTTTGTTAATGCTTTTAAAATAATTTCTTAGGTCTTGAAGGACCTTTGTGTCTAGTCTGAGACATGAAAGATTAGTGCTGGTCTTTCCTATTGTAATACAAGTAATGGGAAATTCTTTGGTTGCTCCCATTTCAAATCTAATACCAGGTTTTCTGCAGCATTTCTATTAAAAAAATCCTACTGGTATTTGTCTTAATCATGTACATGATACTCAATTTCTAGCCCAATTTCTTCCCTTTTTGATGAGAAAGTGTGTGAAGGAGAAGGCAGTGACTTCATCCTGACCAAATTGTCAATGATGCTTTTTGCCAGTGAAACAGCAGAGATGTCCAGATAAGCTTCCCTAATTAAGGGGAGGGCTTTGCTATTCAATATCCCTATTCAATAATTTTCTGTCACCTCTACTTTTTTTTACTTTATTCTTTTTGCATTTTTCAGGCCACTGTCTCAGTCTAGAAGAATATTCTTTTACATTATAAAGGGATCCCTCCCTCCATCTCTTCCCATTCTCCTTCTCTTACTCTATCATTCCTTTTGCATTACTTTTCAATTTCTCCAAGCTTTTTCAGGCCATTTGAAGTCATGGTTAACAAGATCAGTTTGCCATGTTAAGAGTTTGTTTATTATTTATTTGAGAAAAAGGACATTGAGGATAGCCATTGAACAGAAAAATGCTGTCACATGCCTGCACTTAGCAAAATCCAAGGTCAAACTAGACTGGCAGTGGTGATTATACAATGCATGGATTTTTAGATATGGAATCTACTGAATGCAGCTCCTTGAGTCCTCTATCTTGACAGGCAGAGGCTTGAAGGGAGATGTGCTATGCAGGAGCAATCTTGGTTGAACAAAATACACTGCTGTTGTCCTCTCTGGCACTGAGGTTATCTATAATATTTAAAGTGATGACATCTGCTTAAAAATACATAGAGTTGAAGGATTGCCTGCTAGTCTCAGTTAAACCTTTGTAGCTCTGTGCAGTAACTGAGGAAGTTTTGGTCTCTGTAATTCCATGCAGGAGTCAGAACAGGCGTGTCTGGTGCTGCTCTTGACTGCTGTTCTCCAGTGCATTACTGTGGCTGTCCTTCTTTGGACTCCCTGTGTATCCCTTAGAGCCACTGCTTGTTTCTCAGGTTGCTGCTCAGACCTTGGTGAGGATCCTGCTTTCATACCCCCAGGTCTGTGATGACAGAAGTTAATAAAATGGATGACAATGGAGAAAATATTTTTTAACATGGATGAGAAGTAGAGAGCAAAGACTGGGGCACTACTGAAGATGGTCCTGCTTTACATTAGGTCAATGTAATTGCAGAACTTTCAGGTTGATAATTTTTGATGTTTCTCTAATAGCTCCACTCACTCTATAGCTTTGCATGGGAACTGAAATGGGTGCAGACACATGTCACAGGGCAAACCTTTTATTAATTGTAGCTCCTACTAAGCTTCTTATAATTATCATGGTTCTGTTCTTGATGACATCCATGTTTTTTGGTCAAGCTCTTTCAATTTCCCCTGTGTCTGTGAAAACAGACACTGCAAAGAGGATAATAAAGAGTATCTTTATTTCATCAGGAGCAAGAGGTGTGGGAACAAATATAAGGGTACAGTTGTTCCTTAACCAGTATAGAGTTTGACTATGGAAAATGCAAGAATTCTTGTCAATTTCTTCTCTCTGTGCACAATAGGAGATATTACAGTTAAAGGCTTGCTTTTCTTAACTTACCAGCATACCAAAAGTGGCAACATTTTTAAAAGTTCAAGCCTTCAGAAATACAGAAGGTCAGCAACAAGAGAATAAAAGCAGCTCTGTTAGCTGTTTATACCTGAGTTCCTGTCTCTATGGGAAATGTCTTTTTTTTTGTTGTTGTTGTGCACAGATTTAATAGATGAGAAATAGGTGTTATTCCAGGCAACAAAAAGGTGTGTGTATATATTCTGCTTTTCGATGTAATGGAGATGGTTGTCCTAAGGTAGCAGTGCATAGGATGCCTGGTTTAAATTTCATCTGTCTAGTAAGTTTTAGCAGGTTATTTTCCAATAGAATGGAGCTCTTAAACTCAAGATAATAAATTGAGATTAATACAAGTCAGTAATTTAGATATACTATTTTGTTATTCTAAATGGGTATTTTGTAGCAATTAGAGATTTACTGTTAATTTATATCACCATTTGATGGACAGGACCATGATGATAAGCATCTTTGTTAACATTTTGTTGAATCAGTTTAATGATGATAAAGACTTTGTTTTCATGCTTCAAATGTGTTAAAGTAAGTTTTGGAAAATGGAAATCGTACTTAACGCAAATAAATTCTAATTAGACAGTCTGATAGTTGGTGCAGACTGTGTGTATAGTTATCTGGAATGCAATGGTAAATCTGAAGATTATATTTTCTTTCCTGAATTAGAGATAATAAAAAATAATATAGGATGGACAGACATGTTACTTGGGCATGCAAAAGGTGGAAGCTGTTTTCTTGATCAGCAAATTATGCTGGCCAGTTCTTCCTAGATGAGCTTTGTGAGCTACTTTGCTCACAGCCTTTGACTCTTTAGACCACCAAAACTCTTAGACAAGCAATCAATGTATTTAAAGTGCCACCCACAATGAATTCCTCATTTCAACAGCGATTTCATGCACTTTCACCTGAAGCTGTCTGCCTGCTCCTTAGCTGCTCTAGCCTTGCATGGTCCAGAGCCCAAGAACATAACTTAGATGGATTCAGCATTGCCTTTCAGCTGTTTAATCTCTGGGTTTGAGATATATTGATGGTTCTTCTCCACCACTGGCCAAGATCAGCATCTGGAGAAATATGTTAAGGATGTTCAGGTACCCATATGTCATTCTTTCTGACGTGTTTCATAGTGGGAGATCTCATCATGATAGAACAAAGGATTGAGTCACAAGATGATTGTTTTGAAGATTTTCTTAAAGGAAACATTAAAAACTTGAATTTTTTTATTTTTTTTAATATGCTTGTAATGTGTCTAGGACCTGAACTTCAGAAACTTATACCATGACAAATATCTGAAAACCTGTAAGCTGATTGTACTGCTATAGCGAAATGGATTTACTGAGTAGAAAGTTTGCCCCTTCACTATGTAGCAGCAAGCTGTGCTCATATAGATATTCAAGAGGATTCTGATCAATGTGTCAGGCTCATAGTGAGACTTTTATTCTTTTCAGGTCATTTTTGGGTGGGGAGGTAAAACAGGCATGAGACTCCAGTCCATTGATGGATACTTCCCCCCAGGTGACACTGTGAACAGCTCCTGAAGCTGTTGAGGAGCAGATAGAAACCTGTATGTTCACACAAAACAGCTGGAAGGCTACCAGGTCATTATATGTTTAATTAAACACACAGAGGGGTAATAAGCTAGTTAAATTATTCACTGAAACCTAGCTGATCAAAAGAAGCCTCTGCAAGTGACTTCTGACCCTAGTAGTAAACCTGAAAAATTGGATTTACTCCCTGCCATGTTTCAGATTATTCTCTGCAAGATGGATATATGCATATTGGATTCCAAGATGCCCAGGATTCAGAAAGGGAAAGGAAAACTCTGCAGATGTATCCATTAACCTTTTTCTTTCAGGGTAAAGGGCACATCTTTATGAATATTTATATGTTGAATTGCTAAACTGGAAAGCTCTAAAGAAAGTATTAAGATTGAGCCTTACTTCCAGCCCTCTGAATGAGTTGATGTGAAACATGTGAGGCATTTACACATTTTTTTCCTTCTCAAAAGGTCTTTAGAGATGCAAATACAAATAGAATTGTGCTCACCTGCTTCTGTTCTCAGGGTTAAAGTATGAAAAAGAGAAAAGTGAAGAAGAACTGTTATATAAATCTTCCACTGATTTAAGCACTGTGAGAGAGGAGTTACTACTGGAGGAGTTACCTTCCATCCTGTGGCTTCCTGCTGAGAGCAGGTGTTTTATATACACTAGGCTGACAATTGTTGTCTCTCTGAAGCATTAACATGCTGCTCATCACCAGCTGTTGAAATGCATTCATTGGACCACGTTGGCAATTGGAGGATTCTGGCTGACAGTTTGAAACTCTTTAAACCTGAATTTGGACAGTGCAGAAATGTTATGGTCAGCCAGGAGCAGGATGTGTGGGTCCCCCAGGAGTCTGCTCCAACATGCTGAGTTATTCTGTTGGATTGTTTTATGACCCTCTGATACAGGCAAAGAACCAGAATGCCTCAAACTTACACTAAATGCAACTTTCTGAAAACTGTCTGCTGAACTTGGGCTGCTCATTTGGAATGTTAAGTGCCCTAGTTAATAAGAGAGTTAGATGTCTACAACCTGTAAATATTTGTTTGCATGGTTGACAGTAGTCTGGGTGATGTGTCTGGTTTTTTGGGTTTGTTTGCAGTTTTGTAAAGATGCCTGTGTGCTCTCTTTGCTCCAGACACTGTCTCCAGACAGGGAGGGGATGGCAGTGGAAACCCTGATGGTTGCTAGCTGTGGAAAGCTGCCAGAGCTTGTGGCAGTGGGGCAAGGAAGGTGGAGGCTGCCTGGGACTGAGGGCATAAGGATGGAGCAGATATGTACTGGGCATTGAGAGCAGGCAGAGGAAAAGATTTTTTTTTTTTCCCCCCTGAGAATCTAGGAGAAATGTGTTTGTTGTCTGTTACCCAGTGTGCAACAAGTCAATAACTACACACTTGAGAGTGACATCAATTATTTATTACAGATCTGCACAAGCCTGGGTGCTCGGTGGTTTCACACAAACCAAGCACACCAACAGGACTTCACACACCATTATTTATTATTATTATACACAGAAATCCAGAGCTGGTAACTTTGCAACTACAGCCCCTCTATTACTACTGGTTAGTAGTTTCCATACAAGTTTTGTAATCTCAGCTAACTTCTGTGCATGCCTGAGGGAAGGGTCTGCACCTGGGCAGGTGTCTTGTTGACCTCTAGGTGTGATTTTTTTGTTATAATGGAGATAGTTCAGCTAAGGGATGCATGGACTTTGAGTTTTTTGCCAAGTTAGCAATGTATAAATAGGCATACAAGGACATACTGATTTACTACATCCTTGTAGTTTATTAGTTCTAGGATGCTCTTCACTAAGGGATGATAATTGTTTCAACTGATTGTGTCCTTTCTTGCTGATTAGGAAAGTCATAATTAGCCAACTTAAAGTGTTTAAAGAATACTGACCAGTCCAGACCTAAGATGATTTTGGCATATTCCACATTTTGCAACATGTGGAATTTGTCATAATGTAAGAAATTACTGAAAAGCTGCTGAATTTGAGAGATTAAAGGGAAAAACCTTTCTTCTAAGGACACCACAATTAGGGTAATTTGTTTTCAAATACTGTAGTTTTATTCAGGTGGCAGACCTCATTAGTTTAAAAAGCTGTTATCCTATTGTTTTACTAAAATCTGGCATTTGGAGACTGTGGATTTGGGGATTCCCTGAGCTGAGCTGTTGCTGCAGTGGTGAGCATGAGGGAGGGACTGGGCAGGGCTGTGCTTTGCTTACAGCTCTGCTGGGTCTGTCTGGTCACACTGGCAGCTCAAGGCTTCTGCATACCCACAGAGGGCCCTGGGCTGATGCCAGCTCAGAGCCCAGGTTAGCCTTCAAAAGCAGCCAGCCCCCATCCAGAAAGCCCTCAGGTACCAATGCTTTGTGGACTGCAAATGGTCCACGGGGAAACAAACCCTGTAACGACTGCAGGATGTGAATGTACAAGGTGACTTGGTGTTGGAGTGGTGATATAAAGGAATGAAGGTTTTCTTTTGTCAGTAAAGTTAAGACAGTGTTCAGTGTGAGGGTGTTTTGTTGTTGTTTTTGTGCTGGTTTGTTGGGGTTTTTTCTGAAGTGCATTTAAGGAGTCATAACTTCAGCTTACTTCAGCCAGACTTTTTTCTGTCTGCAGGCTGTGCTAGCTCTGAAGCCTGCTAAGATGCTCTGCTATTTTTAGGTGTAGTGTGGTACTACCTACTTGGTTTATTAGGACTAGTAGAGAAAGCAGGCTTTTTTTTCAAATAGTAGGCAGGTTGCAGCCATGGTGAAGGTAGATTTTTAGATATATACAATGAAAAGAAAAATGCTTAAGGTCAGTCCTTACAACACATGCCATGGAAATACGTAGCTGCTTTGTACCAGCTGACTCCAGCTGCCTTTTACCTGGTAAGCAGATGTTGGGGTTACTTTTTTCTTTATATGATCAAAGAGGAAAGTAAGTTTGTATTAGGAAGACCTTTGCCTAGTTGCAGGTACACAAGCACATCATAAATGCTTTATGCCTTGCAGCTTGCATGCCCAGCTGCCATGTATAAGATGGGTAGAGCAAAAGACAAAATGTTAATAAATATTCTATACTAATAGAAGGTGTCAGTGTGGGAGTGTTTATTGTTAAATGTTTCAAGCTAGGCTGGTAGAAAACAATTACTGTTGTCCTCAGAGTGGTCTGAATAGGAAAATAAAGTAATTTAATTGACTGGGTTTAGTTCCTTTTGCTGGAAATGAAAGGATAGAAACGTTTGGAAGAATCTTATTTAGGTAGCCAGTAGCACAGTGATGTTGCACTTTCAGGCTTTTGGTTGAGAGGTTTGAAAGTGTTTAGTATTACATTTTGGCTATATTGGATTTGCTTGCATAGAAGGAATACTTTTGGAATAGAGTAGGAAGAGAGTTGGTGATGCAATATATGGGATTTGGCTTTTGTGTTTCCCTTTGTAGAAAGTTAATCTGATTTTTAGCAACAAATTTCCTTGTCGCAGGTGGTGCTCCTATTCATGACAGCTTTTGTGCTGCCTGATGTCAGCCTGACTTTGGTGATACCAGTGTGTAATCTCTGCCACAGCAGTGAGTCTTCAATGCTGCATAAGTGATGATTTGCCATGTATGGTTTTTCTGTGCAGCCTCTTGGTCTGTCTTTATTTAAAGCAGCTGTAAAAAGTAACTTTGGATGGTTTGTAAGTATGGATGTTAAGGAAGCTTCCCTGTGTTGCCATCCAGGCAGTCAGAGTCGCACCACACAGGACTCTCACTGCACCAAATGTGTTCCTCAAGATGCACGTGCAGTGGAGGAGTAGATCTGTGCTTTTGAGCACATTAAGAGCATTTCTTCAAAATCCAGTGTTTCACAGTGTTTAATGCTTCAGAGCTTGGGATCTCACCCTGTCACTTTATAGTAACTGGGTACAGGAACAGCGCCTGTGGAAGCGACTGAAATATTTGCCTTGACAGCTGTAACTTGTTCTGGTTTTGCATCTGCACAGAGCTGTGGTGACAACTGCAAAGTGAGTGTTTCCTTTAGTTTGAAGAGATGTATCTTTTCTTTCAGAGGCACTGCTTTTTCTCACCATGGCTTCATCACTAGCAGGGGCAGTGCCTTGGGCAGATGCCAGCTTATCTGCAGCACCGTGCCCAGTGCCTGCTCCTGGCCTGGTTTGCTTGGCACTGAGGACTGCTAAGACAAGATCTCAGTTACTCCCATGTCCCTGTCCAGGATGAGCCCATTGGCAGCACATCCAGCACAGTGCATCCCACTGTGCACACACACTCACTTGGTGGTAAGGAACAGCAAAAGGCCAGAGGAGTGATGGCCTCTGATTCATCACAGAATCCCTGTAGATTGAAAATCCTGAAATCTCTGTGATAATGGATGCAGATTTGTTGCCTGTCTCTAAATATACCATGAAGTGTTTCTACAAAGATGCTAAAGCACAATCTTGCCTGAAGCCATTCTTATCATGAAATAGCACAATGCTATTGTGAAATGAAAAAGCTATATGCACAAACAAGTCTAAATAGATGGATTTTTTCAGAAGCTTGCTGAATTTACAATTTATAGCTGATGACTGATCTCTGGACTTCTCCTGAATTTACACTGTTATTAAAAAAATAAATAAATTATGCCTTGTCCAGACTCACAGATATTTTCCAGAAGTTTCTATGCAGTAACAATCTGATTTTTATGGCAGTGATTTTTTCCCCAGCATTTGGGAGGCCTGACATCGTCGTGTTGCTGTGGCATGTGCTGTGGCATGATGGGCTTCCATCCTTGGACTCCTGTGGTTTTTGTGACCTTCTTCCATACAGTGTTAAGCAGATGCACAATGCTTTGACTAGATGGCAACCCCAAGTTTGTACATATTTGCAGGGATGCCATCTGTGCCTGCTGCTTTGCCCTGGGACATCTGTTCAGTAGCTCTAAGAGCATCTGCTATAAAGTGCTGGTGCTGCTCCTTGAAAGAGGCTGTGGGGCTTCATTTGGCACTTGATCAAAGATAATGGAAGTTGTAAAGTCAGAAAGATAACTCTGCTTTATTTATATTTGAATGTGATAAGGAGGAAGGTTGCCAGAATTGAATGCAAAAAGTAGTTCTGCTTTAGTTCTAGAGCTCTTATAGGAACATTTAATCTGCTTACTCAATTGCACTGCTGTCTGCATTGTGGGATATTTTAGTGTTTGGTGATAGGTGTTGGGTTGGTAAAGATCAGGAAATAAAGTGCTGTGTACCCTAAGGATATTCTGGAGGACACCAATCCCACAGTCCTTGGGGCCCTGTCTTGGGATCCATGGTCTGTGAGCTGTCCTTCCTTTGGCCACTTGCATAATGTAACAGCAGTGAAATCTTTGAATGAAACTTGGTGGTGTTTGCCACAGGGTAAGAGCACTTCTGTGGGTTGAGATGATGAATAGGTGAATGTTTCTTTAATGCAGATGGTGGATTAAGCCAACTCACCTTATAGAAATACCGTGCCTTTTCTGCTTCAGGTATTTGACATGTTCTTATTTAATGTTGATAGTGACATTTCCAACTTTTTTTGGTCATTACATCCACAGCAGGTGTTTCCAACTGGATGTATACTTTCAGGAATCTTTCTCTCCTGATCTGGAAGTGAAATGAACAGTCAAATGTATGGTTTAGTCATTATGGTGGTGACTAAAAGAAAGGAGGAAGAAAAAAAAGTCATTAAATATAACTGTGTCAAGCTTTATCCTCTCCATACAATATTTTTGTGTGAGGTATGTAGGGATTGCAAAAAACTGTCAGAAAGAATTGTAAGCTACCTTGAATCAATTGTGGAATAATACTGTCCTTCTGGAAAGCACATTGCATGACCTTAAAATATCCCAACTTTTTTTGATGTGCATAAAATCAGCCTGAATTTAGCAATGTTTTTCTCTTATGCATTGGGATTTGAATGAGAGACTGCAGATAGACCTATAAAAAGCATTTGAATTCTATAATTATATGAAAGAAGCCAGCAATAATTCACATGCTTAGCAAATAGGGAAATTCTACTAGTGGGAGAATTTCAGCCAAGGTCAAATTGCATTGCTGTTCCATAAAAACAAACTTTCTTAATACATGTCTTCTGAGAACTTAACCTGTCAAAATACATGTTAATTTCTGATCATGCCCCTTACTTAAAATGTATGAAAGTATGAACTGCTGCTGAGAAATAACAAATAAAACAAGAAATGGTGCTAAGAAGTTGGCAAGGAGATTTCTGTCTCACACCTTTCTTCCTTGAAAAGAAGGTCTGGAGGAGATTGGGAGGGCCCTGGCTGGAGCACAGGCTGGCACAGGCTTTGTGCAGGTATCTGAGATTGTGCATCAGATATCAGACAATCAGAGATTGTCACAATACTCAGGGATCTCTCTTGGGCTTTTGGTATGGATTTCATGGCAGCATTCAAGGTACACACTGAGCAATAATACATATATTCAGATGGTCCCAGATCTTGCAATCTTTTCAGGAATGCTGATTCATTCCAATCCTATGTTTTCTTTTAGTTCCTGACAAAATACTGGAAAGTACCTTCAAAGTAAAGTACCTGTTAGAGATGAGTTCATTTTCCTGCCTCTTGTATGGTAGCTTCTGTTAATTTCCCCCCTCCCCCCATTTTTACCCATTGTTTTATTGTAGATAAAAAAATGTACAATGGCATTTGAAATTGAAGATGAGATAGTGATTTAAAAAAAAATCCATTTATTTCCTCTGGCTTTACTAATTATTTTCTCACCGGTTGATGATTACTTGCCTGAATTTGTTTTTCCCCTCATTTGTCTTCCATTCTCCAATTTGCAGATTAGAACTCTGAAACAGAGCAGGTGCACTTATTTCCAAGAGTGAATGGCCTTTGTGTCATTGCTTTGGAAGAGGTTTCTTTCCCCCAGAGTCTAGTGGCAAGAGGAAAGAAAAGATGTTTGCTACTGAGGAAGCTGCACATGACTTATATTCTAGTAGAGAAAAGGTGACTTCTGAGCTGAGAACATCATGAAGTGTTTATGTAATCAAGGTCTCAGTGTGAATTTCTGCATCTTAAAAAAATAAAATCAATGCAGGAGTGTTGGTTTACATTGCCTTTTGTTTTTTAAATATGAGAGAAAGAGGTGTTGGGGTAACCTAGCTAGTTTCTGCTGTTGGGATTTTGTTGAGGTATTCACTGATGTTTCTCTGAGTGTAAATGTTTGTGATTTGCACTTGTTGAAGGGTGGTGAAGAATAGGTGCAGAATTTGGTTGCTGACACCCTCCTTTTCCTGCCACTGGAGAGGTCAAACATGGTGTTTAATACAATCCTGTGGCACTTACTGCGTTAGGTGCACATACACAAAAATGTTAGCACTAGCTATTACATGAAATTTTAAGTAATCTGTTCTGTACTATATAAATTAGTCAGGAGATTGACAACAAGCTCGATGCCTAAGCAACAAGCTGTTCTCAGTCCTGAGGTAACTATTGGCACTAAAGATTGTCAAGTGAGAAGCTTTGCAATTCCCTATGCTGTACAAATAATAGAGCACAGATGTGATTAAGTGCAGTATCTGACCTTTCCAGGGCTGCACTGCTACCTTTACATTAACAAAGAAATCATTGTGTGCTGAGTGATTAGCTCTGTGGCTATTGGAGATTATGAAGAATGACCTCAGGAAGCAATTTGCTTCCTGCAACAGGAGATTGTTTTTGGGCTCTTAAGCCTCTGTGATCAACCACGTATCTCTGTATCTATATGTATATACACACAAGTGCTTTGTGTGTGAGGTACTAGAATGTTATGTACTTCTCCCTCTTTTTTTTTTTTTTTTTTAGTTTTCTGTCTCACTTCATTATGTGCTGTGATAGCAGATGGAAATTACAAAAGTATGGCATCACTGACAGTACTTGTCCTAGTGCTTTTCTGGCTTGAAACACCAGCAGCAGTATCTTCTGGATATTGACTATATTGTTACTGAGCATCAAAATAATAAATCTTCTCCAGGTTTTGTGTGAATGTAATTTAGGTATTTTAATGGGTGTGGGCTGTAGTTAATCAACTTTCTGCTCTACTGTTTAGAAAACCCCTCATTCTTTGCCATCCTTGTGCCAGTGCCTTCACAACACCAGCCTGATTTTTTTCCGCTCTGTACTGCGTGTATTTGTTTGTACCTATGCCTGCTGTGTTTTTATTCAGCATTGGTTTTACCTTTACCTCCTCGTGTTTTTTACTTTGTCACTTGAGTCTTTGATTCATGTGGCCCAATAATGCCTTTATGTTGCATGAAAAATGTGATGACAAGGCATTGGCAGGATAGAGGAGGGCTTGAATTTCACTTTTGGTGAAGACTTACTGTCTTTGTGTTCTCCTTCCCAGCCTGTTGTGATGTCTTTCACATGTTTCCAGCTAGTGTTTTATCACTTAAGTTTCCTCCCAAGAAACTCTGTTTTCCAGTTATGTTGGAAACCCTCAACTTCATTGGTAAAATGTAATCTTGAAGGAGTGCACAGCCCCCATGTAATGCTTGTGCACACAGGCTATTAGGACCTGTGTACTGCCAAGCAGTGTAAAAGGCTTAATGAAAAAAGGGAAAATGAAAATTGGCACTCCAATATTTACTGGTTTATGTTGCATTTATTTTTTGGAAGTGAATTTCATTACTGTAATTTTTCTCACCTTACCCCAAATCAGCACCTGTCTCTCAAATGCCATTTGAATTGGTTAAATTGGTGTTGGCCAATAAAGAAAAACATAACACTGTGGAGGTAGATAGGGCAAAGGACTATCTGGACAATCTAATATCTTCACTTTCTTGTGGAGCTATTTCTACTATAATGGGAGGTCTGCATCACCTGTTTCTATATACACAGCTTCATTCTAGCAGAAAAAGATTCTGTATGATGTAACTACTTGGTGAGGTCCAAGAGGAGACTTCCCTATTTCTATTGTCAGTGTGCCCTGGAAGGGCTAAATTCATCCTAGAGAAAGCACTGGGTCTCCCCACACCCCTGTGAGACTGGTTCATGGCCACACTTTGTTAGCTCTCCTGTGGGTCTGACAGCTCTATGAAGGTTTTGATTGTTGGATGGTTTATGCCAGATGTGGAGACACCTAATCCAGCCAGGAGGTTTTGTCCTTTCCTTGTAAAGCTGAATGATCATGGCAGTAACAATAAAAGTCAGAAAATGAGTTAAGCACAATTGCATGTAGGGGAGTCCTAAAAATAAAGAGTTGTGGTTTTTTAACTGGATTTGCAAGTAGTAAATACAAATTTAATGATTACCTGGTGGTTTCTTACCTTAATGGCTTTTTATTTGTTTGTGTTAGTGATAGATGTACAGTTATTTGTTTTTCAGTTTCTAACAAAGCCTGCAGTTTGGTGAAAAGAATAAGGCTTGATTTCTTGTAGCTTTCTATGGGTGAAAAGAGGATTTCAGTTTTCAGGGCTAACAAGTGGTACTTTGAGCCATTTTCATGTAATTACTATTGCTGGTTTTGTACTGCTCTGAATGTATAGCCTTGTGTCTCTGCTTCTTTTAAAAAAATTAATTAGTAGCTAATCCATGCTGAGTAACCTCTTTAGATTGTGATGTTTGCTTAAAGAAGTCTTACCAGTTAAGAAGACAGTGACAGAGACAATGATTAATTCCAAAAGTGGAACTGATTCTTCCTGTTTTCACTGCAGCTATTTTGAGCTGGAGAGCAGTGGCCTGCGGGATGAGATCAGGTATCACTACAGGTTTAATGGGAAGACAAGAACGGAGGTGTTCCCATACCGCCTGGCTGATGGACAGTGGCACAAGATTGCTGTGTCACTCAGTGCATCCCATCTCCTGCTCCACGTGGACTGCAACAGGTAAGCAAATATGTTCTGTAATCTGTATTTCTTTAAAAACCAATCTCCAGTTATGGGAATAAAATTGGAAGAGGAGATTTTTTTTTCCCTATAAATACCTCTTTAAGAAGCACACTAAACTGTGGGATAAGAAAAGGAAAACAAAGTATTAAAATGGAACAATTCATTGTGATTATGAACATATGTAGAAAAGGTTGATTGCTGATGGGGGAGTATTAAATGCATCTCTGTAGTTTAGGCAGTAGCTGATGTTTGCCAGTGATTACATTTAAGTGTGATGGATGGGTGTGCAGTCTGTTCTACTGTGAACTGCTTCACTTGGTGTATATGAGAACTTGAAGAATAGATAGATGCATCAGAGACACTTTCATTGTCTGATTATGTAAAATACAGTTTAGTTTTCACTGATTTTTCCACATGCTGCCCCATTTGGAAACTTCTGAGAAACATGGAAGCTTCTTTTTGCATGACTGGAGCCAGTGCTTTTTGTTTTCTGAAGGGTATTCTGTCTTTTCCATTAGAAGTTGTGAAGGCTGTGAGATGGCACATTACCAGGATTTCAGGGAATGAGAACAGCAAACCTAGAATCTCTCTTGCTTAGGGACTTGATCTCACAATGTATTGTAGACTTCAGACTTAGTGGCTGATGAGGGAATTCAAAGAGTTTGAAATTGGGACTTTCATAATAGTCTTTATGAATGAGGAAAACAAACCATTACTTTTGTACCTTATTGCATCGAAATGAATGAAAAAAATACCCTTCACATTCAGTGAGAGGATCAGCATATGCATTTTAGTATTGTGGCACTTAAATGGATTGGGTGATGACAGCAGATTTTTAAGGAAGTCTTTATTTTGTTCAGACAGGCAGAATAAAGTTAGATGAGTATTTTAGCAGTATGCAGTTATTGGAACATTTGAAAAAGTTTGAATTTTGACCCAAGTAATTATGAGATACTGTTTTGAGAGAAATGTTACAACCATTTTCTGCAACTCCATTAAATACTGAAAAATCTAATCTGAAGAAATGTTGCATATTGGACCTTATTTGGACCTTAGAAGCAATTAAATGGTGACAGTAATTGTAATTTCATTGAGGCATGAAATCTACAGTTTGCAAAGATTCTCTTCATTTCAGCAGTTTGATTTATTTATGTGTCCATTATTTATCTGTTATACTATTTCTTTGCTTTCAACAGAATGCTTTTTTTGTTTGTTTGTTGACATACTGGGTTTTGGGACAGGTTCTTCGTTATCTACTTTGATTTTTTTTTTTTT
>VXBI01005319.1:208843-278551 GCA_013397375.1 Toxostoma redivivum
TTTTTTTTTTTTATGAACAGCAAGTATGTTTTGGGAAGACCCTTTTAGCAGATTGTGTAGCTGGCTGCTTTCATGCACAGAATGTAGAATGAAGAAAACACAAACTGACTGCCTGGTGCAGAGTTCTATCCAGGGACAGGAGAACTGCACAGAGTCATGGCTGTGACCTGATTTTCTTTACATTAACAGGCAGAACTAGATAAATACAGTTATGGAATGAGCTGTGCTGTCATATGAGGTGACAAATATGTCCAGCCATCTCTGTCAGGTAGCCCTAAACAGGACTGATCCATCTAACCATGTCCCTTAAGGTGGTACATCCTAAGGTTGCTTCCAGCATAAATCCATGCTGAGGTGTCTCTATTTGGCTGCATATTGTGGTGTTCTATGACAACTCCTGTGGAAGAGTGATGGAAATAGTTCTGAAAGCATGACTTGAGGACAGATCATAGAAGTTTAAATGAGAGGGGAAAAAAAAAAAACAAAAGCTTTAAGTTCCTGAGTCAGCTGTATCATCACTGTACAGTTAATTAGAGAATTTTGTGAATATTGGTGTTTGATTACATCTTAACCCTTTATATCTTTGCATTTGGAAAAGGAGTCAACATCTTGTTCATCTTGGCATTTTGTTATGAGAATGCAATAAATATTGAAGCTGTGAAAATGAAGAGCAAGTCAATGAGGGGTATTCTGAGCACTACTGAAAACCCTAAGCCTTCTTCATGTTTGTGTTAGGGAAGCTGCAGCTGAAAGTGTCAGCAGAGTCCAGTGTGAAGAGCTGTGGACTTTACATGTAACTGTCACTATTTTAGGCTGGTGTGGTGTCTGGCTCTTGGCAGAGTTCAGGACACCCAATGAGAAGTGATGCTTCTGCAGACTTGAATGTACAAGAGGAAACAGGATATGAGTGCAGTCAGTATATTCACCTGTCCCACCTCCTGCAGAGGTTTGGTGTCATCAGAACAAGAATTTAGCTTCCTGTGTACCTATCTAGTTAAGGAAGTTGTCAGCTTTTTGTTTACTTTGCCAGCAAAACAAAAAGGGAAAAGAAAAAATTGACTGCCAAAATTAATGCCTTGAAGTTCTGCTGTATTTCTCTAGGGGTTTGTAACGTTGCTTCCTTACAGACATGCCTGAATTTGCATAAATGCAATACTTCTTTTGTTTAGGGCTGTGTTAATGTGTTACATATTTGGAAGGCTATTGTGAGCAAATAATTCGTGAATGCAGTGTTACTAAATTTAATCTGTACCTGAGAGTGCATGGCAAGTGTTTGCATTGGGAAAAATATCCAGTCACAACCTAGTTTTGCTACAGGATTCATACTGTGATACCCAAAGCTAGTCTCTGACCTTCAAGAACTGCAGTTGATCAGAAAACCTTGGAGAAGAAGTTTTTAATTTGTAAACAGATAGTCAAATCTACTTTTTCCAGCCCTATCACCCACATTACTCTGATTTGTAAAATTGCTTTGACATTTGTACTTGATTATCTTTTGGATTCAATTCAAAGTCAGCTTTGTTTTTCAGACCTGGCTAGGCTGGGGAAAAGTACTTGGGAACTAGCAAAATACCTGTAGTGCTTTAAAGCATCACCTTTAAAACAGTGCAATTGTCTCTGTTCTAATGAGATGTCATATGGAGGGGGAAGCATATGTATCAAAGGAGGTTTATTGCCCAAGTACATGTCCTTTTGAAATCCTGCTGCATCTTACTGACTTCTTTTAGTGCTTCTCCAGAGCAAGGAATGGGAATTGTAGCTGAGTTTGATGTTAGAGCTTGGAGCTGCTGACTCAGGATTCATAGAATGATTTGGGTTGAAAGGGATTTTAAAGATCATCTTGTTCCAATCCCCTGCCACAGGCAGGGACACCTTCCACTACACCAACTTGCTCCCAGCCCTGTCCAGCCTGGCCTTGGACCCTTCCAGGGGTGGGGCAGCCACAGCTTCTCTGGGTAACCTGTTCCAGGGCCTCACCTCCTTCACAGTGAAGAATTTCTTCCTATTATCGAATCTGAAAGGACCCCACTTTGATTTGAAGCCATTTTCCCTTGTCCTATCACTTTGTTTCCTTGTCCAAAGTCCCTCTCCAGCTCTCTTGTGGCCCATTTAGGTGCTAGAAGGTCATCTGAGTAAGGAGCCTTCTCAAGCTGAACAGCCTGAAATTTCTCAGCCCATTTTCATGGAAAAGAAAAAAGATCTTAAAGTCCAGACAAGAAACCTGTTGAATGTCACTGGACTCTCCTCATTGTCTTGAAGAGCTTTTGTACTAGGCCTAGGCAGTAACCTCTAGCCAGGGATGTGTCTCAGAAAACTGACATGAGAAGCCATGGGTGCGCTTGCTAACATGCTTTTAACATTCTAGTAGGTTCTGAAAGCTTAGAAAAATGAAAAGACTGCATTAATTATAAATGTACTACTGATGCACAAGTAAAACCTGTGCTCAAAGTAACATGGAAATTAACTTTCCTGCTTTGGGTAGGATCTGCGCCTCCCTGCTCTAGGCAAAAAGGGATTGTCAGGGATTTTCTGGTGAATATTTAAAATCAGCTAGAGTTACTGCATCATTGTCCTTAAATAGCCAGTAGTACTAATAGGTATTCATATATGTGTATGTATGATCAAATTAACTCTGTCGTGCTTTTTCCCAGGTTGGGCCTCTGTTCATACCTGTGCCTCTCTTGACATGTAAATGTAAACCCCCTCCCTCCAAATCTTTATCATTTTGAAATTAAAGAGCTCTCAGGCAAATATATGGGAATAGGAATAACAGTTCTTTTGCTAGGAAAATTGAAATAAAAATACAGTAATTAAAAAAACCCCAGCAAAACACAGAGTCAGAATAGAACCTGACACCCTGTCAGGGTGTTGGTAGCAGTCCCGTTAAATGGTGGCTGCATCCTCCTGCAGTGACAGATGTGGTTCTGTTGAAGCAATGCTCCTAGAGACAGGTAAAGTTTTCCTCTGGAGGTCTGTCCAGTGGTGATGAAGATGGGCTTGGTCTTCCTGTGGGAATCCAGTGGAAAAAGGCTGCCTTGATGTTCCAAATCTCAGATTTTATCTAGGCAGGAAAGGCTTGGCTCCTCCCCCTGGGTGGAGCATCTCCCCATGGGATGATGGAATTTTATCAGCCATGCGCTGGGACTCCATGGCCCATTAACAGGAGATATCTCCTGGAGGAAGGATGGGCTGTGGAAAAGATAAAGAACACTGCCCCAGCTGGTTTAACAGATGGTGATAGAATACACACTTCTGGTCACATCCTGCATTGCAGCCCAAGACAGAAGAATTAACCAGGACACTTTTCACATTGTTAAATGAGAATCTGTGTCTCTCTCATTTCTACTCCTAATGAGAGGTCTGCTCCAACAGTTTCCCATGGCACCTGACTGTCCACTGGGATGCTTGTCCCCTATGACAGTAACAGCACAGAAATGTGTTTACTGGTATTGAGAAGAGTGAAGGAATAGTATGGAGCCTTCAATTTAGGAGGTGGCAGGTACTGTATCAAAATGTATTTACTGACAATCTGTTTGCAAAATAGAAATTCCAAGTTGTTCTCAGTGTAGCTGATTAATCTGGAGGGGTAAGCCTGAAAGGTGTTTTATTTATCATCAGCCATATTGCTACAAAGGTAATCACCTATTCAGACACTATGCATATTCCTTTACTTGAACTCTGTGGGCATAGAAGGGAGAGAAAGGTGCTTTGATGAAAAAATTAATGTTCCTCCAGTGGAAATCTGTGCTGGAGTGCCTTTTGCTGTGAATACAGCCTGTGGTTTTGATGGATACTTTTAGCTGTTTGATGGAGGGGGTTGGTAAGAGCATAAGAGAATAGATTATAAAACTGGAACAGGCTTGGAAGTAGTCTCCAACTGAAAAAACATGTTGTCTGCTTCTTTTATGTTAGAACAGCACATTAGGGAATAAAAAATGCATGAGCAGTGAGAACTTTTTAATTGGAAAAATAAATAAATTAAAGTAACATCCTCCAAATATGGGAATCCAAGACCTCTGAGTTCTTATAAATAAGACATTCTGGCTGCCAACTTGAGGTTTTCAACTGATCTAAACAAAGCTCTATGACTTTAATTTAAGCATAATAAAGAAGGTTAAGGGATGTATTTAAAAGAGGGATTTGCTGCTTTAGTTACTGTAAAACACTTTCTTTTGAGAAGGAGAATGGTGTGGTGGCAGTGCTGTGCAGCTAGGTAATTTAGTCTCACTATTTGAATGTGAGTTTGTGACCTAGATTGGCTTCTCTGCTCTCCAAGCTGTAGCAGAAGCTGTCAGAGAAACGATTCCTTGGGTAGAGTGATGTAATTGTGCATCATGGGTGCACCCAACTTCAGATCCGTGGTATTGTGGACTGGAAGTTAATTGTCACCTACCAGTTTGCCCTTTTGTTTGGCAGAAAGGCTGCAAAATGTTTAGTGTGAGAGAGATCTGCAGCTGGCATCCACATCAGCTGCCATCAGTCTCTATCATTACAGTTACTGCAGTTAACTGCAAGGAAATGTTGAGGATACAGTCAGCATTATTTTCTTTTTAAAGAAGCTTTTAAATAGCCAGGGTTTTTCACTGAATAGCTAATACATCAGCAGAATGGCAGTATGGGTGTGACCAAAGACTGAATGATATGTTTTAATCCAGTCCCCAATTACGATGAAAATTTATATTGGTCCCATATACCTGTAGGCATTTTTAATTTATTAATTAAAAGAAATACATCTTTGAATTGGTGTGGTTAGTTCCAAGAGGAGTCTCTGAACATTTAGCTTGCATAGTTTGAAATGTATCTGGATATTTTTCTATTTGTTTTTTTTCAGGAGAAGTCTCCAGTTATTTGGCTCTATTTTCTTTTTATTTGTTGGTGTGGTGGTCATATGGACAGAGAGGTGATCATTGCAATTTAAGAGTCAGCCAGATAAAGCAAATATTTTGAGCTTTTTCCTTTCAGATTGTAAAAACAATTATCTTGCTCCAGCCAGGCAGATTAACTGAGATCTAAGGAATAAATGAACTCTTCCATTTGAAGTGGTTAGCTTAACTCTGGAGTTTAGAACTACAAGTCACATAGGATAATACTGGAGCTGAATTGAGAAAATGATAGCATAATTCTAGTTAAATACTTTTGTAAAAACATTAGATCTTTGCCAAAGAGCAGGTGAGAACCCCTCTGAACTATTCAACAGCAGACTTGAGACCTGAGTCTTCATGTAGCAAATAGTACAGAGCCTTTCCAAAAGATTTGAAACCTCCTGAGTGTGGTGGGGCTTGAGAGGGTGATTGAGCAAACAGGGCTGAGACTGCTGAGATTTGTGAAACCAGCCCAGAGTTCTCTGAAGTGGTTTAATACTTGAGGTATCTTTCTTTGGAAGTTTAGCACAGTTACCCAGAAGGTAATTATTTTAGGAATACAATCTTTACAAAATCCTCAAATTGGCTGCAGGGAGGTAGAGACTGCTTGATTGCATTTAATACCCAAAACCTGGCAGTTCTCATCATTTCACAATTTGGCAACAGAAAACCAGCAGTTCTCCTAAGGGCAGTGGTGCAGGATCAGTCACATTTGTCCCTTGGCTGTGGAGCTGGAGGCATCCATCCTCTGGGTGCTCAGAGGAAGTCTTGGAAGCATCGAGTGGGGCTCTGAGGTGCCAGGCAGTGTCACTGCAGCAGGGGTGTGTGAACAGGAGCAGCCAGGCCTCTGGGGTGCTTGCATGGTCCTGCAGTGTGGAATGGGGTCAGGTGGGCTCAGTGCTGACCGTGGGGACAGCAGAGCTCCTGGCTCAGTGCCGTGGGTGTGAGCTGCTTGGCCAACGTGCCAGCTGAGGGAATGGCAAAGGCAGTCTAGAATCATGCTTCAGAAGGTGAGGTGTTGCTGTGAGTTGAGGAATAATCCATTTCTACACAGATAACTGTTTAGTGAGGTGGTTGGTGTAGCTTTTTGGTGGTGTGGGGAAAAAAAGTCAGATATTAGCACCTGCTTCCACTTTAAATATTTTAATGATATGAAGAATCCTTGTTGTGGTCTGTATTACCAATGGAATGATACTTCAAAGAAGCAGTAAGGAGGAAGATGCTAGTTTGATTCTTGGCACAGGAGTAAGGTAACCTGCAATTACCAGTCCTATAACTTGTTCTTGTGTCTGAGACCAGGCAGTAAATGAAAGCATCAGTGGAAACTGCATTAATTAATTGGGCTGCAATTTTTGTGGCAACCTCTTCAGCACATCAAGAGTGAAAGCAAATAACTAATAATTACCACTGTGCCAACAACTAAGGCAACTTGGACTTTCAGCCCAAGCTGAATTTTTCTCTGTCACACCCGCTACTTACATTAAACTTAGCTGAAAGATGTGCCATGCAGTATCCCTAGGGGACAGCCCAGTGCAGTCTGTAGTGAGAGCCCTCATTGACTTGAGCAGAACCATGCTTTCACCTCCCCAGTGTGTCACATTTTGTGAGAAATGTGCTGTCCCTGAAGAGTGCTTTTCTGCCTGTCTGCTGGCAGTTTCCATCTAAATTCAATTTTAGAACTGATATAATGGCTTGTTCTATGTTTACTGTCTGTTTCATACACCTCCCCAGTCATGGCCAATTAGTTCTTTGTGGAGAGGGTGTAATGTTATCTTTTAAACAACCAAGACTAAACCGGACAGTTGGAAAATACTGTGGGGAAAGGGAGATGTGGGTTATTGGATGTACCTGCAGGAAGAACTGAGGAACAGGGAATGAGGCCATGGAATTGGTGTTACAGAGGTATGGCTAATGGGAGGAGCAGCTGCAGGGAGAGCTGAGTGCCTTTGCACAGTGCTGAGACAGCACCAGGAGCAGCCCTGGCATGAGAGTGGCAGCAAAGGCAAAGCTGAGACCCTCAGCCTGCATTTGCCCTCCATCACTGCAGCAAATTGGCACTGGAATAT
Organism: Toxostoma redivivum; assembly: GCA_013397375.1. Lineage (NCBI taxonomy): Eukaryota > Metazoa > Chordata > Aves > Passeriformes > Mimidae > Toxostoma > Toxostoma redivivum. The sequence continues at coordinate 215,772 of VXBI01005319.1, forward strand.
GGATGAGGTAATTTTATGATTACATACAAATCCTCCAGTGATGACATGAACCCCTTGATGAGATGATCCTGTGACAAGATACCCTGTAAAGCAATTAACTTCTCAGCAGATGTGTTTTTGGAAGGGGGGAAGAAGCTGTTTAGTAGAAAGGTTTCTTGTGGCTGACTGAATTTTAAATTTATCTTTTGTAGCAGTGCAAAAAGAGTTGAAATCAAAAGCCTTGTTCTTTTCACAATTGCACCTATCTTATTGTACTAGATAAATCAACTTGGGGGTTGAGAGGAGCCCAAGACAAAGGAAAAACAAAAGGAAAGACAAAGGCTGCATATATTTTGTGAAGAGGGGCTGTTCCAAAGCTGTAAAAGCTTATCCTGCCTCAGGTTCTGCTGTAACTGCCAGAGTGAAGATGCTGTGCTGCAGTCTTGGGCTGGGGACCAGCACATCCCTTTATGTGGCAGGCAGATGGAATAGAAGCAAAGTTTCAGAACTACCAGTTCTTACTCAATAAGTGCCTTGTGACAAACTCCAAAAGCAATATTAGATTTAAAAAAAAAAATTCATGACAAAATAGAAATGGCATAAGTCATTTAAACATGGTTTTACCTCTTTGTTCTGACAGCATTTTATTTTGGGGTTTGTTTTGCTGCAAGACCTTCTTTGTGCACATTTTGATGCACATTCTTCCTCTTTTGCTTTCTGATTGTAAGATAGGCTTAATTGGCTGCTACTTGTTTCATAGATATTCTAATACAGTTTTTTTATCTCAGATGTATCTTGCTCTAAGGGTTTCTTGTTTAATTTGTGGGAGAGGAGCTTTTCTTCTTTTTATATCTTGAAAGAACCCATTGAATTAATTTCTTCCTCTTATTTCTAGAATCTGCTTTTAATTGCTCAGACTTGGTTTGATGATATTTTGCATCTGGGATGTACTCTGAACATTTGGTTCATCTGGGATGGGCTTTTGGTGTGATACTTGGTATGGTAACAAATGAGTGTGCTGTGCTTTTAGCTTTCTTGTTAGCAGTTTGCTTTATTCAGTGTTCTGGTTTAGAATGTGAGCTTCAAAGCTTGCTGAGGTTAAAGGGTGTCTTTTAGGGATCCTGTGAGTTTTAGGATTGTCCTCATTTATAAGTGTATTTGCCTCCTTGACTGTAGTAGATACTTGTGTGCATCATAAAACCCTACTGCTTTGTGGTTTATGCTCTGGTAGCCAGATAGTGATAGTTGCTCACAAATGATAAAGAGATGCTAAAATACCTTTGGAGAATCAGATATTTGTTTGAAAAGTGCATTTGATCTATGTAGCTCTCAGTTCTATTGGAGATGTGTAAAGTCCTGAATTCACATTAATCCACAGAAGTTGTGCACATTGATTTTTGTAAGAAATGTCTGTATATGTAGATGACATTCACCTCAGCACTTCAGAGGAAGAATTCTTTTGACCTAGACACCACCTTAAAGTCTGAATATGGCAAAAATTATCATCTTCACCAAAACCTGCGACAAGTACATTGCTCGTGTGCTTCTGCTACCTGTAGATTATGTACAAGCTTTATGGGCAATGCCAGGGCCAGGAGCCACATGCTATTTAGTTTAGGTTTAGCTAAAAGAGAAAGGTTGCTGTATGGGGTAGTGCTGTTAGGCAGCTGAGCACCACACAGCTGCTGCCTCTACAGTGGGATGGGGAAAGGATTCAGAAGGATGAAAGTGCAGGGGGTGGTGAAAGGTGTGTTGAAATAAAGACAGTTTAACAGGTAAAGCAAAGCTAAATAAAGAATTAATTCACATCTCCCATCAGCTGGCGGGCATTCAGCTGTTTTCCTGTAAGAATCCAGACTTTGTCTCACATCGTGGTTACCTGGGAAGACAAATGCCATAACTCCAAATGTCCCCATCCCCTTTCTGTTTTTCCCCACCTTGTATTGCTAAGTGTGATGTGATATGGCATGGGGCATCCCTAGGACATCTGGGGTCTGCTGCCCTGGCTGTGTCCCCTCCCAGGTTCTGGTGTGCTCCCAGCCCCCTCACTGAGCAGCAGAAAATGTCCTGACACTGTGCAAGCACTGCTGGCCATCAGTAAAACACGTGTGAGATAGCCACACTGTTTTGGTCACAAATCCAACACGTGGCACCATACCAGCTGCTTTGAAGAAAATGAGCTCAGTCCTAGCCAAAAGCAGCAGTTGCCAAGGCTGAGAAATGTGATAACTAATTGGGTATCAAACCAGCTGTCCTGACACTAAAAGCCCTGCTCTGGATCCATCACATGTACGATACAGTTGACCTCATAGTTTGGCATTTTTTTTTTCTCTATAACTCTTGACAATCCTAAGCAAATGGCCAAATTTCTAATTCTGCTGAGAGTCTGACTCAGCCTATTTTCTGGGCTTTTCACACTTTCAGAAGTACTGTTTTTGTTATATGAAGATGGGTAAATATTGCAGCCTTGTAGACAGCCTGTCAGGGCTTGGACACTCTTTATACTGTTGTTGTCAAGAACCATTTGTATCTGTTTTGTTATTTGCAAGTAAAGTTCATAATATTGACCTTGTTTGTAAAGGTGGTGGAATTGACTTCAGGTTCTCCAGATGAAAGTTTCCATAGAGGCAAATCTGACAGATGCATATCTGCCCTTCTTGGGGCCACTGCTGTGTCGTATCTTGGGTCCAGTCCTCTACTTTGATTTGATAGTAATGATTTGGTTTAGTTTAGTGCTTAAGAAATTCTGATAAAATTCATGGATAAGTTTGTAGGAAACTGAAGAGTGTAATATGTTTTGTAATGAAAGTCCTGCCAGGCAGATAAGATCTCTGTGAATTCACCCTTACTCAATTAATGTATGGAGAATAAACCTCCAAACCTGACAGTGAAATGTGCTCTTGTGACCATCTTCACTTGCATCTGTGTAGTTTCCTCTTGTTTGTTAGTTATTTGAATTTTTCTTGAATAAAAAAAAAAGATATTTTTATAAATTGAATTTTATTTAGATGAATTTTAATTTTTATATTTAGATTTGTGTTTGGAATAATTAAAGTGGAAAATAGAGTAGATTAACTTTGGCTTTGTGATTATACAGGGAAATCAATGAAATAATTTGGGTGACAGACCTTGAAGAGAGCATAAACTAAGCATGCACTCTTGAGTTTTTTACCTAACATATGCTGTTACTGGACACCTATTTTTTTTTTCTTCCAGAGCTGAACAATAACTTGATTAAATGGTTGGCAGTTAGTATTGTATATTCAAAATTTAATAAGAAAAAGCTTCCCTCATAGCCCAAGATTTTAATCTAAATTGCTTTCCTGTGTTAAGTGATTGTGAACTCCTATACTATGGCAAAGGAGATAGCACCAAAAAAAATCAGAATTTCCCTCAGGAAGCTTATTTTTCTGAAACAAAACACTGGAAACTGAATAATTTAGTTAAAGTTGCTCCAGAACTGAATTCATGTCAAATAATGCATCCTATCTATAAACACTATCAAGAAAATCCAATCACATTGGTATTGACACAGTTTCATTGGGAAGCATATAGAAAATGGATTGAAAGAGAAATATGTAAAGATATCTTAGCATTTATTTTTAAAATCAATTCCTAGTCTCTTTGGAAGAACAGATATAAAGACAAAGGCTAATACTGTATCTTAAAGCTAGGAACTGATATAATCAATCAGTTTCTCTATGCAGGTGGGTTCAGAGAACGTTGGACAAACTTTTTGAAGCAGCTGATTATTTTTATCCAGTGGGCTGTGTTAGGAGGGCTCATTTGCTATTTCAGAGGTGTGCTGTGTTTCTGCAGCCTCAGCTGGAGATGATAGCAAGGGTCAAAGGTGGTCAACACTTCTGCAAATTAGATTAGGAAAAAGATTGATGCAAAACATAGGGAGTTTCCTTCTCTCCTCTGACTTTGTTTACAGAAGTTGAGAGTGCTGTTTCAAAGACTGCCATGAACAGAACTTTTCTATACCCTTCAGTATATTTAAAGGATCTGCAGATCCAGATGGATGTATACAGGGTAATGAATGGAGAGTGTGATTTTTGAGCATCAGGCTTTGAATTGCAAAGATCTGTTTTGATGATTCACCCTGATGTCAGGAAGGGCTCCTGTGCAGCTGTTGGAGGGGCCTTTTGAGAGTGATTCATTTACTGTAAGATGAATCACACCCTAGAAACACTTATGTCTCTTCATTAAATAAGTGAGTCTAGAGAACTAGCTCCACTGTAGGTATGAACTTTTGAGACATTTAAAATTGGGTGTAATGAATTCAACACCTGTTCTCTACATGGAGATTTAGAGCTTCCCTCTGAGGAGGGACCCCAAACAAAGGAACTCCTGGGCTTTTATTCCCTCACAGTCTAAATCTGTGTTTCAAGCCTGATTAATGCAGTTCAGGACTGTGTGTGTTCACAAGTTTCAGAGAATATTCTGAGTTGGAAGGGACCCACAAGGACTGGAGTCCAGCTCTTAAGTGAATGGCCCATGTGAGGATCAAGCCCTCAACTTTGGTGTTATTTAGCACCATGCTCTAACCCCTGAGCTAATCTCAGGGTTTTCATATCCAGCCTGCAAACAGAAGAAGGCATGTCCCTATTTTAATAATCTACTAGTATTTTAGACTTGGAAGAATTTGAAAATGCCATGATTTGGTGTGCTGCTTTGTAGTGACTGTTGAGTTTCAGTCTATTTTATGGTTCAGAATTTTAGGCAGTGGCACCTCCTGATCAGTCCATGTTGGCTGATGTATCCTAATGTGAGCAGACATTAAATTTATTTTCGTACTCTGTTAAATATTTCAACAATTTCAAAAATGGGTCTGGCATGGCAAATACTGTATGTATGACGTAGAGCTGCATCTCCACAGAAGTGGAAATACTCTTCAAGTGTTAACTTTTGCTTCTAAAAGTTGTGTGTAAGAAATCATCTTCACTGCAAGAGACGATTCCATGTCATGTTTTTTCCAGGGTGAGTGTGACCCAGTACGTGAGGCAGTTAAGCCTCAGTCATGCCCAGTCTAAAGGCTGAGATCTTGGACGGAGATTCTGTCTTTGTAATATTGGTTAATCTGTCTGTGTTTCAGCCTGCACATGTATAGAATGAGGGTATTTCCCTTTTTTACCATTCCATATTAGATATATACCATTGTATATCTAATTTATACCATTGTATATTTACACATTACAAAGATTCTAAAAATAATTTATATTGAGTACATGGAAGGGAGCTGTCTCCATGTCCAACAGAGCTTGATTTCTAGAGAAGTTCTTCCTCTATGTAGAGGAAGTGTATGTGTGTGTATATTAGGATGCAAGTATTTTAGATATGCATCCTTTCAGGAACCCACTGATTATTTTATAGATTTTTCTATTTTCTGCATATTGTCTTCATTGAGACACCTGTTTGAAATGTGTCCTTGAGAGGGGTGATTCTGATGATTGCACAGGAATGCTTAATAATCAAGTGTCAGATAGGATAGAGATATAGATACAAAACACAATAATATAATGGGTATTTGTTGATTAACAGGTGTATTTCTTACTATATTTTGCTGAATGAATCAGTGGTTACTGAATGTATTCTGACCATGAACATTTCAAGACAGTAGGATTGGTTCATTGTTCCATTTCCCTGGTTTTATGGTTTAACTTCTTTGAAATATGTTGGCATAAAGTAGGGGCAAATCAAGCTTTCTCTTGGAAAGTGAATGCAGCAATCATAAATCTGAAAGCCTGAAGTATGTAGTAGAACTCCCATTAACCTACAGCCTTGGGTCTCCTCATGTTGGAGGGGCTGTTCAGTCTGCAGCAGTTTTAGTGACCACAGTTCCCCTGAGTCCTCTCTCTGAGCATTCCTTTTCTTGTGAAGTGTAGTGTGCATTTCTCTGTGTTGGTATCAAAGCCAAATGTGTTGGAAACTGGTCTCCAAGGAGCTCTAGACCAGCAGTTCATAAACTGAAGTGTATAATTTAGCTATTCATATGCCAAATACAGAGTATTGGTCACACGAGTATAAAACCATAGAAGGTGACATACCTCAGCCCAGAAAGTCAAGTAAGGGAAGGTGAGTGATGTGGAAACTTAATATGGATGTTTTGTTTGTTTGGGCTTTCTTTTTATTTTGCTTTTATTTTTCTTATAACTGATGTGCTTTTTCACCTTTTCATTTCCCAGTAGTGTAGAGGGGCTTACAGGAGTAGCAATGTGTTGTGTTTAGTCACCACATCTTTTTTTCTGATGATATTTAGGAGTGTACAATAATAAAGTAAATTGACATATCTGATTTGTAAATCAAATGGTGTCAACCAGAACATCTTTTGGCATAAAAAGATAATCAAGGACTGACCTACATCTCATGCCCTCTCTTGACTTCTAAGCCAAGTTACTTCATAGGCAGATCTAAGGATAACAAACTAGCCTCATCAACATATGTGGAATAAGGCACAAACTAACCTTAATGAACCCCTTAATTTAAGGTAAATACCTGCTTCGGAAATGTAATTTCAATTAGAGTAGAACAGTAGAGGAATAAGGGGAATCTTGAGCCTCTGTGTCTTAAGGATGACACTTTGTGAAGAGACTGGAAAGAAGGTGACTATAGCCCTGTCCACATAGGTTGAAAGAGTGTTAAATCATAAGAAAAGACGAGATAAGCCATGTTAGCCTGTCTCTAATATATCTTTCTAACTTGCTATTGTTGAACTGTCATATAACAATGTCAGGTTTTTATTTTTCTTTAATATGCAATTGCAGATAGATATTGTAGAGTTCTTTTATAAACTTTAACTAGGCCAGCTGAATAAAAGTCAAATATTCTTCAGTAAGTAGTGTTCTTGAACCTGGTCAGCACTGGGATTTTATATATTAGGAGAGATGCAGTTCTTTATTGAATATCGATTAGTCTTTTCAGGAGGTGAGAAATTTTCCAGTGAGGGCATTATTAACCAAAATCATGACTAAAGCTGTGCTATATATAGGAGGATAAATTCCTAATATGATAGAGCAGTTCAGTGCACATACTCTCAAGGAGCTCACGCTCAAGGACCATGTCAATTCTTTTTTTCTCATTCAGTATTTTGCCACAGTTTTGCATTTGTATAGTTCAATTTTGCATGAGGTATGACAGAAGGCCTCTACTTATGCTTTAAATTATTGATAGAGGCAGTGCATGCAAAAATCCTGTAATTCTCAAAACCTGTTTTGAAAGAGTATCATCTTGTTTTGCTGTTTGGATGGGTAAAACAGCTCAGCATGGTAATTTTATAGATAAGCCTAATTAAATAGTAGAAAGAGAAATTTCTTAGCGCTCTGAATGTATCATGCGTGTGAAATATGATGAGTTAGGGCTGATGATAATTATAATAAACTTTAGCAATGAAATTATGAGTATTACAAGAAGTCTTCTGACTCCTGTACTCGCATTCTTAAGCTGTAATTTTTATATAACTATTTCGTTCTTAGGTTTGAGATTTTTCTTGTTTCTTTAAAAAAAAAGTAGTGTTAGCCTTTAGTTTTATATATTGCTTCTATTTCATCTTGACAAATGGTTTACTTTTTTTTTGATAAGCCAAAGTGGGTGGGATATAGGACTCTATACTTCGACATAACTTTATAGATCTTTCTAGAAGTTCTTTAATACTGGGATGTTATTCTAGGCCTCTGCAAATAACTGAATTTTCCAGTAGTGTGGTATGGTGGATTTGACCCTGGCTGGTGGACACCAGGGGCCCAGCAAAGCCACTCCATCACTCCCTTCCTCAACTGGGCAAGGGAGAAAGGAAGAGAACGAAAGGCTTGTGGATCTAGTCAAGGGCAGGGAGAGATTGCTCACCTATTACAGTTGAGGGCAAAACGGAATACTTGGGAAAATTAGTTGAATTTGTTATCAGCTAAATCAGAGTAAGGTAATGAGAAGTAGAACGAAATACCTTCCACCCACCCTTTTTTCTTCTTCCTGTGCTTATTTCACTCCTGATGTTTCTCTGCCACAGAGGGCCCAGAGGGGGATGGGGAACACCTGCCTCCCCATGGAATCTCTGCTCCTCTGCTGGAGCATCTTCTTCCCCTCCTTCTGCACTGACCTGGGGGTTTGCAGAGCTGTTTCTCTCACGTGTTCTCAATCCTTTCCCTAGATGTAATTGCTGTTGCTCAGTAACTTTTCCCCCTTCTCAGAAATGTTATTCCAAAGGTGCTGCCACCATCAGTGGTGCACTCAGCCTTGGCCAGTGCTGGATCCATCCTGCAGCCAGTTTTGGAACTGGCTCTGCCAGACACGGGGGATGTTTCTAGGAGATTCTCACAGAAGCCACCCTTGTAGTCTCCTGCTGCCTAACCCCTGCAATACAAACCCAATACTCATGGCAACTTGCAACATGAAAAATCACTGACTACACTTTGTGATCCTCTGGTAGAAACATGTGGAGTGTAATTGTGAAGATGAGTTCAGTTAATCGACTTCTGTTTTTCTTTGGTGTTCATTTTTCATGTTTGCTTTAAAGCCATAGCTTTAAAGAAAGAAAAATAATTTGACCACAGATAATTTCACCTTTTTAAGCTAGGGATCTTGGCAGACTCAGTCTTCTCTTGGCTGTCACACTGCTGTGATTACACAGCAACACATATTCCCTGGGCAGTAATAGAAACAGATTTCATAATCTCCTCCACAATCCTTATTAAGCATGCTGTTTCTGTTACGAAGCAGAAGTTCATGGCTCTCTCTGATGTGACATGGCAATATGAGAATCCAGGGTCAGTAACTCTGGCCTTGAATTTTTCATGTTCTGAGGTGATGATATCATTGTAGCGGTCTGTGTTCCTAGAAAAGTTGTTATGGAAACTTCATTGCAGCTTTTCTAAAAATAAACAAACAAAACCCCAAGCAAAACCTTTTTAGAACTCCAAATGCTTTGTTAGTTTAAAGATTGTGTTACAGCAATTTTTCATGAGTTAGTTTTGGGAATTTGGTATGCAGATTGCTGCAGTCATGTGCAAGTTTATGCAGTACATAAAGGTTGCTTATGGACCTCGTATTACTTATTGTCACTGTTGAATACCAGGCATTTATAAAGAGGTCCCATTCTGTGCCAGACCTGTGCTAGTGACAGACACAAGGTGGATGTGCAGGAGAGGCACCAGATGTGAGCACCCAGCCTGAGGAAATCCGACAACAAGGGGAGAAAGGTCCATGTGCAAGGATGAACGACACAAATGTAGAGGGGGGGAAAGAAAAAGGGAGTAGAGTGGCATAAAGTTCTTTTGTGAAATCTGTTCAAAATTCTGACCAGGCTGAAAGCCTCAAGGGGTTGTTGGATTTGGTTGGATCTTGTGTGTGATTCCACTTTTTCTCTAGGGTAGATTTTGAAAGACATCCTTAGATTAACATGGCCCTGCTTTATATTTTTCCTTACTGTGGTGGGTTCTGGCACTGTATTTCTTTAATCTAGTGCTGCACAGCTGCACAAGGAGAGTTTCAATTTTATGGAGTCTTCATATATTTGTGATTTTCATTTTTTTTTATTTTCAAGTTGTAATATACTTTCTTCACCATAATCAGTGATAAATACTGTGTTTCATGAAAATTTTTAGGGGTTTTGTTTTAGGTTCTATTTTCTATTTTATTGTTATCTGATTTTGACAAGGAAGTTTTCAGAGGAAAGAGAAAATTCAAGTAAATGCAATATCTTCCCTCTACAGGATTTATGAACGTGTCATTGATCCCCCAGAAACGAATTTGACACCTGAAAGCAATTTATGGCTCGGACAGAGAAACAGGAAACATGGTTTCTTTAAGGTAAGCAGATGTGAAATGGCACATGAAGCAGGAAAGTAATAAATAGTCAACAAGATACTTCAATCAGTTGTCTTAGACTCATGAAGTAGGATATGCATGAAGTTTGGCAGGAGCTGTGGACAGTTTGCAAACAGCTTGTTTACAAGGTAAAAGTTTCTGGTATTTATTCCAGTTTTGGATAACAAGCCACAGCACGAGTGTTTATCTGTGAAAGGAGTCCATAGAGCAGCAATAGGCCAATCTGCCTATCCTCAGTCTGGGCATGGATTTGTTGCCAAGGTGATTTACCATCCACTTGCTTTCCATGTAAAGCTGTCAGTTCCTTAGACAATTTTGCAAGTTGCCTCTTTTCTGAGGATGTCTCCTCAAAGTCCCCAGATTTTCAACAAGCTAGGACAATTATGCTTTTGACTTCCATGATAGTCTGAGTGTCGCTCTGAACCTACAGTGCATTTCAACCTCCAGCAGCTGAGCTGTCACTGTGAAGTGAAATTGATAGTATTATTTTATTCTACAGCTGTTGGTTTTTTACCTCAGCTGCTTCCCACTATTCCACAGATGGTAAACATATGTTTATAGCTAAACAGGGAAAGGAAGAAGTTATATTGGAGTCGCCTGTCTTAAATTCTTACTTTATGCAGGCAGTCAGAGCCTCAGAAATCTGGGATATTATATGTTTGTAAATTAATATTTCTACGTGTTAACACTTTGGAAACAGCAGGGTAGCTAATGATATGCTAATGAGCTGACCATTTTTATTGATTGTAATGAAAGTCGACAAGTGCCTTACTTTGCTTTATGTGTGCCTGAATATTTTACTAACTTTCTTCAGGGCAGAAATATAATTGGTTGTGTTTTTTTAAATCTGCTTGAAACTTTCAGAAGTCTTACTTTTTTTACGTTACTCGTTGCAAAAACTTGGGATTTTGCCAGTTTGTAAAGAGCACACATCTCTTCCTGCATATTTATATGCTCAGCAGGATTTCCCATTCTTTTTCAGAGCAATTTGTTTCACTGTTTTAGCATATAAAGAAATAGATATATTTTCCTTAATGTAAACAGAGATCTGCAGGGAAATAAGAGCATTAAAAAAGAATTAGCATTTTTGTATGTGTGTTGGAGCCATGAAAATGTGTGTAAGGAAAAGCAAGTTTGTTGCGTGAATAATTTCTTTCTTATACCTTTTATTATTGATATTGTTACTGTTCATTTCCTTCTCATCTCTCTTTCCAGTAAATTGTGCCTGTGTATACCTGTGATCTTCACCTTTTGTGCCTCCAGTTCTCAACTCCATCCTGCCACAGCAGGGAGGGGCAGAGGAAGGGGGATCGAGAACGAACAGCCTGGGGTTTGGGAGAGTCTTGCTGGGGATACTGATCTGGGGAGTGCCATTCCTAAACCAGCACAGCCTTAACTGGTGGCCAGTGTGTGGCACAAAGGGTGGAAATAACAACAGAGCCACAGTGGGTTGATGACTTAGTTGGTTAAAGCATCTGTGGTGTTAGGTATGGGCACAATGTTGGCTGGCTTGTTCATGGCAGTGTGGTGCCTAACCCTCTATCTTTGCCCTAATGTGCCCCTCACAATGGTCATTTTCAGTGCAGGGAGAGGGATCAGGATTACTTTGTTGCTCATCTGTGTGATATCTGCTTATCACTTGGTAACATCAAGGACTATGAGGGTTATTTTGGATGTGTGTTCATTGTTCTCTTACCCTTATCTCAGGTTCTTCTGTGGGGAGTCTGCTAATAATCATATCTAGTCTATGGGGTAAAGAGAGGGGGGGTGAATTTCCACAGCTTTTCACCCTCTTTTCCTCCTTCAGGCCTCTTAAAACAGGTTTTGAGAATTTTAAATTTCATTTGGATGTTAAGGAAAGAATGTTCTTGTTGCTATGCCTGCTGTGTTTTCTCAGTATGGTCTATAGCACCATGTTTAGAGTCAGGACAGAGATTTCTGGGAGGGTCGTTCAGAGATCTGCCCTGAGGGGGAATAATCATGAGTGTCATGAATGTGAGAGAAAATGGGCTGGTATTTACAGAAATTCTCTGCTCCAGTGTTTTGGGAGTTCACCCCTGAACAACTACAGGACTTTGGTAAAGTGACAGTATTTGTAAGAAGAATGCTGTTGGTGACTCCAGAGAGGAGCAACTCAAAGAAAGGCAAACCCCTCCATGGAATTGTTTTTGCTCAAGGACTGGGATCCACTTGGTGGGTAATGCAGAGAGACAAGGAAACACGATCTGTACCTCAAAGGGATTTGATTTTGGAATAAGCACAGTCTGTAATGTTGAACTGTATATATAATATTGGTTGCTGCATGGCACTGTCACTGTATGTCATACCTGCCATGGACAGTGAGTATGGATTGCTCCAGTCCAGTTGTGAGCTCCTGATGCAGCAACCAGCCAGCACACAGCAGCCCTCCTGTCCTGGGAGATGTCTGGGCTTGACAGAACCCACAGCCATGGTCCAAATGAACTCAACAGACATCTTGGAGGGATGGCCATTGGCTGTGGAAATGATACCTGTGATTGTGGATATTTATATATCTATGTTGTTGGAATGGTGTAGGATCTGGATGGGACATAAGTGGTATAGAAAAAGGGGTGGATAAATTAAGGCTGTCATGGTTTATGAATGATACTCCCCAGCTCAGTACCCCTCACCAAGACTCTTGCAAATCACACCTTGCTCTCTCTTGCTCCTCCCTTCCCACTGTGGTGGAATGGAGTTCAGAATTAGAGGCACAAAAGGTGAAGATGGTGGGTGTAGATAAGAATGATTTGCTGGAAAGAGTGACAAAATAAGAAAATGAACAGTAACAGCAACAATATTATTAACAAAAGATATAGGAAAAGAAATTATTTACACATTCCTGATAATAGATGGTACCAGATGGTTCCCTCCTCCAAATTTTCTTGACCATAAGGAACTCTTCCTCCATGGAAGAGAGTCCCTTCTCCTGCCTCCTGCAGTGGTGTGAGCGCTGTAGAATAATCACCATGTCCCAGCCATGGTCTCTCCTGGCTACTGCAAAAATTAACCCTGTGCTGGACAGAGCCAGGACAGCCACGTAAACTCAGGGTTTGTTTCAGGGCTAAGGAATACCTTTATTATCAGGTTAGGAAGCTTCAGAAAATGCAACTGAAGGGAGAAAAAGACTGATGCCAGATATCGACGGAACGCTCTCTAGGATGGATCTGATTGCTGTCAGGATCAGAATTATCTGCAAAATCTGTTTTATTGCTGAGGAGAACCCTTCCCCCTAAGGGTTCCTCCAAAGAGCTAGTGCAGAAATGAGCTTATTAATGCCTTGGTGAGAAGGTGATTCATGTCGCAAGACAGTAGTTTTCATAACTACTAGAGCAGGCTCTATTGATCCTGCTTGTGTCTAGGGATTGTATATTAGGTGCTGGAGAAGCATATTGGTATTTTCATTGCACAGTATCCTGTATATAATTTATACAGTCATATGACTCTGTAATAATTTTGGACTCAGAGTTGTAAGGACTAAGGTGAACTCAGTGTAGAGCTGTGGGCAGGTGTTCAGGTGCCTGCCCTGAGGGGAGCAGCCTGGGGTGCTCATGGAGTGGAGATCTGGGCTGCTGCCATGGCTTTGCCAAGGCACAGGAGTTTCAGGCACCTCTGCTGATGCCACCATGGAGAGCCTTCCCCAGCCCTGGCCAGTGCCACTTGCACAGCTGTGTGCATCACATTATCTCTGTGGGAGAAGTAGGTTTTAAAGGGGATGAAAGGCAATGGAGGAAATGAAAATGCAGAAGTGGAGAGCTCATGGAATATATGAGCTTTTTCACAGAATGTGGGAGGACTGTTCTGTTTAGTAGATATCTGGAAGTGCAGTAAACTGGGCTTTTTGCATTATGTTCTCATGGGATGGGCTTGATATTTAGTGTTGCAGACCTGAATTTCATCTTCTGGCTGGTAATCTGCCTGCACCAGATGAAGGCTTTTCAAGCTAGCAAGCTGAAGCTTTGATTGTCATTAGCCAAACATTTTTATTGATAACATATAGGTGATGTCTTCTTGGGAAGGGAAAAACTGGAAGGATTTTGACCACTGACATCACACGGTTAAGGACAAGTCCAAGCTCTTGGCAGCCTAGACTTAATGCTGAAGCAGGAATAATCAGAGTTTTTTCATATTCGTTACAATAATTATGACTGTAATAAGTGTTTGCCTACAATGAAGTCTTTCTATTAAAAAAATACATCAGCAAAATTTCTGCCCTTGGAACGTTTACTTCCATGTTTGATCATAATAATTCATTTTCAGATGGTTTATAGACCTAGAAGTTATCTATGTTAGTGAACTGAAGTTCATATTCATATGTCATTACATAGTAATATGCTTTCATGTAGCCAGAAATTAAGACACATATAATAGTTGTATTTCCTCTTCAGGCTATATCTAAATGCAAATCTGTCCAAAAGACAATTGAGCAATGTGATTCTGATACAACAAACATGTTTGAAGATGCACCTAAAGGAAAAAAAACAAAGCTGGAGAAAAAAGTCACTTTTCTCTGGAAGGTGTCCCGTTAGCTAGGCAATATAGTCTGGTGGAACTTAGTAATTTCATTTGCTCTTGGTTTTCACTGCAGAGGCTTAAGTATTGAAATATATTTTTATGCCTCACCTTCTAATTTCTCACTGATGACTGCTGATGGAAAGTACGTAAAATGGCTTTCAGGATGTTCCATTTCCAGTGACAGTATTACTTCTTACTACTTATGGTTTCATTATTCTCATAGGTGAAAAGGTTAATAAAGGTATATACTTCTGCAAGAAAGACAGGGTGACCTGATTATCTCTGTTAATATTTTCAGTTAATATTTGGCCATGAGACAGTAAGCAGGAAACAGTGCTTGCTGATTACATTCTACTATTTTAAAAGATGAGCATGTAAATGTTACTGGCCTTGCCAGGCTTTAAGGACTATCTGAGGCCTCTATTTATGGGTGGAGTGTGAGTGCCTATGAGGAAGTGATGATGTCCTTGCTCTGCAAAATTCACCCTATTGCACTTTTCTGTGTCTGTGAGGAGATAGAGCTGTGTCACAGCACCTGATTAACAGTCAGGGGAGTGAAAATATCAGCACCAGAGGTGCCTTGATTTCCCATGCTCCCCTCTCTTAGTGGTCATGACGTTATTAAGGCCAGTGGATCCTGTGAAGTAAGTACATCACACAGTCATAGATGCAGCAAATGTTTTGTCCTGAGCTTAAAAGAACAAACGCAAGCTTCAGCATTTTCTGGACTGGGTTCTTCAGGGCCCAGATGTGCAGGCACACTGGGCAGCTGCTGCTGCCATTGGGGATTTCCTGCAGGGCAGGAGCTACACAGGCTGAGTGGGCACTGGACCTTTAGGTTTGGTTCAGGAGCCCTGAACAGCCTGCACTGACTTGTGCCAGTCCTGCACAAGGCATGTCTGTCTGCCTGGGCCAGAGAGAAGATTTAATTGTGACTGAAGGCACGATTACCCAAACTGCCTGGTGAGATACAGAGCTAGGAGGCTTAATGAAACCAAGCACTGGAAGTGTAAACTCTTACTTACATCTGGCACTAGGTACTTGTCTTTTCAGTGTTTGATTTCACAATCTTATTTGGTTAAAAAATAAAGAGTTTTACTGTGTTTTCTTTCTGTCTTTTGGAAAAGTGTGTCAATGGCTTGAGCAATGGATATTATTTCAGTGCTTTTTTTCACCAGTCTCACCCCATTTAAAGACATTTAAGCAGCTTATATTGGGTGATTGCAAAAGAGAAAGCAGTATTATCGCTGTAATATCCAAGCACACAGAGAGATAGGAGGAGTTCTTATATTTCGTTCATCTTCAATTATTTTCCACACAAGTAGAGTGAGCTGGTAATTCTTTTTGTATCCACTGAAGAAATGACTTGTGAAAGAGCTTGTACAGATTGAAGTGAATGTTTATAATCTGTATTACCAATTTTCTCTTCTTTTGCCAAGGGTGTTATTCAAGATGTGAAAGTCATCTTTATACCTAATGGATATATAACACAGTGTCCTAATCTGAATCGCAGTAAGTAGCAATCTTTTTATTCTCTCTGTTTTAGATTTTTCATACAGATTGTTTCTTTGCTTTAAAAATAATGCTTTCAGGCTTGTTATTTTTGCATGTGCTGACTTCCAGAAGGCAAAAATTCCACATTAAACAGATTGCATTTTATGTTCAGATAAATCTAGTATGATTGTTGTTTATTTATGGATTATTGTGTCTTTCCTTCTTTTCTGTTTCTTTTTAATCTTTCTCTATTGAGCATGCCCAACCTGCAGTGATTTCTTAAGTCTTGTGCAAGGAATCATGGATTTGCAAGAACTCCTGGCAAAAATGACTGCAAAAGTAGGTACCTAAACTTTTTTTTTAGTTGCCCATTTCCTTCCTTTCCTTCCCTAAGACAAAGATGAAAGTATTTATTCTGTATGCCATTCCTTATACCGTGAAAATTATTCTAAATTTTCAGAGTAGAGTCAATTTTTTTCTTGCCGTCTGCAGTAGTCTTACGGATATAGTTCCATGGTTGTTCCTTAAACTTAATAATGTTTCTGTTGTCTGCTTTGTTATTTGTAAGGTAGTGATAAAATACCCAGAGTCTGATTTTTTTGTAAGAAGCCTTAGCTTGATTTCCCATTTCATGCTGAGGGATAAAAAACAAAAGAGTGAAATCCCTCAACAATTTCCTGACCATGTGATTCTGTCAGAGGGGGATTTTTTTTGTGGGAAGTCCTGTGAGGTCTTCAGGACTGGTGTAGTCTGCTTCCTGGGAATTGAAATGAGGCCCCAAAATGAAAATGCCTGTGAACCTGCTGACCTTGATAGCACCTTTGATCAATGGTTTTTGTCAGTGTAAAAGTTAATTCAGCTCCAGGTGATATGGTGTATGCTTTGGTTTGTAGTTTGTTTTTTTGTTTTTTTTTTTTTTAATTTCTTCTTGTCGCTCCCCTCAGCTTTGGATCATGAACAGGATGAATGGGAATCTATAGTGTTGGGGATTTTTTTGTTTGTTTGTTTGGAATTTGGGAAATTTTCTCTAGGTTCTGCTCCTACAATGCACAGGCAACCTCAGTGTTAAGCAAAGGCCCTTCAGCAAGGCTGTGCTGAAGTTTTGGGATAGAAATTCTGTTTTAGAGGTGACCAAACCCCTGATCTTTGTTAAAAGAGAATCTGAACAATTTTTGAGGTTAATGTTGGTGAGCCATCTGGTTTATGGTAGAGGGCAGTTAATTGTCTCTTTTGAAACAGCACTTACATGTTAATTACTTAGATTTAAGTGCAGATGCAACCAACCTGTAGATGCACTTACTCTCAGTATAGTTGCTATAGGAATTTCCAAAATAGGATTTGCATAGCAGTGCTGCTTGTGTAAAAAAAAATTATACTTTTTAATGCACTGCCTTCAAATGCTCTTTCCCTTCCCAATAGGAAAGGGGAAACTGTTTTTTGGAGTGTGTGTGCATTATCCTGGAAATCCTCTTACTCAGCTGACATGCTTTGGACAGACTGGATCTGAATGCAAAATGTGAAGCTTTTAGTTCAGTTTTCTGCTTGTACTGTGAAAGAGAGGCAATTATTTTGAGCCCTGCTGGTGGTATGAGCAAGTTCCAATTATGCAGTGTACTGAGTAACTTGCTTCTCTGATGTTAATTATATTTTTGCTTGCTAGTACTTTATGAGAGGAAGTAAAGAACACAGTATTTGTAGTGCAAAGACTCTCTGCTTTCATAAAGTGGTGCTGGCATAATCCTTCATTGCAAATTTATTTTCTGTTACAGCAGTCCCCTGACTGTTTTGTAGCAGTTGTTTCCTGTTGTCCAGGCAAAATGCATGCAGCAGGAAAGGAAATTAACCTGGTAGACAAATGCAGTTAAAAATGGGGGGTCTGGAGGGAAGCATTAAGGTTTGTATCTGCCTTTTAAGTCCTAGCCACAATAGCCATGAGTTCCTAATGTAGATGCAAGCGTATTTTGTGGGTATGATGCCTGTCAAGGCTTTGAAGGGCTGTGCAGCTCCTGCAGGGATCCTGTTTGGCCTGGCAGGTGGTCAGAGAATGGCTTGTACAGGAGAGAGCATCCCTGATCCTGCACCAGCAGATGCAGAGCGTGAACAAGATGTTTTGAAAAAGTGGTTTGGTGTCTGGTTGTTGCTTTTAGGCTTTATTATATCCAGGGTTTCAGTTTCTCTCTCAATCTGTGTTTCGTTTCAGCTATATCACAGCATTGAGTAGATGAGCAAGTGTTGTTTGCAATTAATGTGTATGTGCAGTTTATATATTTATATCATTCTTAATGTAAATATATATATTTTATATAAATATCTATTTTATATAAAATGTGTATTTAATACAAATATCTAAATATTTATATGAATTAAAATGATGGAGACTCAGAGCTGGGCTTGCCTGGAAAGGAAACATCCAGCTATTGGTTTCAGGCTCCAATAATTTTAGTAGCTGTGCAAGTTATGCAGAATGAAAGCAAGAAAGGGGGTTCCCTCCTGCTTGGGCTGTGCCTCTCCTGATTCTGGTGGGCTCAGGGTGGGACACAGGAATTATGGAAGTGGCTCAGCAGAGCATTGTCTATGGCAGATTCTCTCAGGGTGCTGTGAAAGAAACATTTGACTTGTAGCAAGCTAACCACCCTTACATCCTCTTCCTCCTTATGTTTTGTGAAGACATAGCTTTTAAAAACTAATAAATGCTAGCTTTTAAAACTTATTTTATTTTTGTCATAATTTGAATTAATTCTGAATTTTTCCAGTAGATATTGATTTAATCTTGTGACCTTAAATAGAGACACACTGTATGTCAGGGTGTTAGAAACTGGCTAAAATGTTAATTTGCTGCAGGAGAAAAGGATTGTGTTACATTGCAGCATTCCCCACTGCTGGGCCAGAGTACTGTAGTTCCTCTTTAAATATAATGGCTAAAATAATTCATGTGGCTTTAACAATCTCCTGAAATCAGTCTGGGCATCTCCTGTGCTTCTTTGAGTGGAATATAACTTCTTTTGGTAAATTATGAGCCTCCACTAGGGTGTGCTTTGTATTCAGATGTGTTTATTACGTGAAGACTTCGAGCTCAGAAATTTCAACTGAGTCTTTCCTTGCTGGAAGTCAAAAAGGTTAAAGCTTGACTTTGTTTAAAATCAAGAAAAATCAAGAGCTTGAGTTCATTTATGGACTAGGCAATCTGGTTTGTTTACATCATGGGTTTATACAGCCAGGAATACTTTTATGAGTCACAAAATTTTCCATGTAATTTTTTTTTTTGCATTTCTTGTATTTATTTTGCCAGAAAAAAAATTATGATATTTTAGCAGAGGCCTGCCGTCTTTCAGTTATTTGTATGGGCAGGGAAGGAATGCACATATTTGCTGCTAAATATTAAGCTTGTATTTCTATTGTAACAGCAAAGGAGTGTTCAGAGTCAGCCACAAGCCCAGGGTTTAGTTCAGGAGTGTGGTTCCTCCATTGATCATTGTGTGGGATGACCATGTACTAACTCCATCAAAATCTGAGGAATAGGGTCAGTTTATGCCTGCTGATTTCCTAGTTCAGTGTTTTGAAGGTTGTAGTTAAAGTTGGTTTGGCTAAAAATAAGTGTACTGGTTTTTGCTTTTTAAAATCATATTTGAATTGCAGAAATCTCATCAAGTTATTTTCATTTATAGTTAAATTATGCAGAAACAAGACTGAGTCAATTAGAAGACTGTCATTGTGAGAAGACTTGTCAAGTAAATGGATTGATCTACAGAGACAAAGACTCATGGGTTGAAGATGATCACTGCAGGAATTGCACATGCAAAGTAAGAATTTCTGAAGAGTTTCAAGGGTAGGATCTAATGAAAATGTGAAAATGGCCTTTGAATACATAATGTTCACTCTGAGAATTACTATGTTTTTAGTATGCATCTAGTGGCAGCATCGACAATAGAGAGGGAAATGGTAAAATACATAAAATTTTGACATTGCTTATTTGTAAGCTTCATACATAAAATCTGCTTTCCCTTGACAATGCTTTCTTATTTGTTCTAATTATAGCTGTGAGGACTTTGTGGTTTTGGGGTGAAAGGTTGGCATTGTCTGGGTTTGGTTTGGAATTGTTTTCACTGCAGTAGCTTTTTCAAAAAGGAGGCATTATCTTAATAGTATTCATAGATGCTTAGTTGCATCGTGCATGGTAACTTGCAGATTCATTTTCACCATTTATCAGGCTGCACAATACAAGGGACAGAAAGAGAATTAGTATGTAAAACTTGTATCTTTGAAATTATTTGATAAATATCTGAAGAGAGCCTTTGTTTGCTCAGGAAAATAGAAGACTGATTGTTAAAAAACTCAAAGATGATTGGAACAGCGTACAGAAAGTAGGGCTTATGTTCTTGACTTATGTTTTCCATTTAATGTATTTTAGTCTGGGAGGTGGGGGGTAAAATCAGTAATATGTATCAAAACACCAAAAACAATTCACCTTCAGCTGCACTTTGATTCATTTTGTATTTGAGTGGGATTCCATCTGCTACTGCAGGATAGGTTTGTAATGCAGAATGGTATTTTCATTTACTTAACTAGTTCTCAGTGTTTTGAATAAAAGGCTGATTGCAGCAGCAGTGGTTGAATCCTGTGTTCAACCCCTTTGCCCAGAGCGGAGTTGTGGAATGCCGAAGGATGTCCTGTCCCCCTCTGGAATGTCCTCCCGACGCCCTCCCCGTGCACGTGGAGAGCCAGTGCTGCAAAGTGTGCAGGGGTGAGTGCAGCACACAGCCTCGCTGTTCTGCTCCTAGGTCAGCACAGTTACACTTGTCCTGCCAGCAGGCACGTTTTGCAATGATTTTCAGAGGTCCTGGTAATTCAGGTAACATGAGTCATAGCGGCAAACATGATTTAAGAGGAAAGTAAATAATTGCTGAGAAATGAACAAGCGTAGCAAATTTCTGAGTACTCTTTTTACCTATTGTTAGTGTAAAATTATTCACACTGTTGAGGGCTGGGACAACTGACTTGGCTCCAGTTTGAGTCTCCTCTTGATGTTGAGGATCATCAAGCCTGTGGTCTGAACTTTCTTTTGTGATGAGTAACTAACCAAGCTGTTATCTTTTTGCCTATCATTTATTGCAAGTTAAAAGGCTGTTCTTTAAAATAAACATGACAGAAGATCAGATCCTAGCTTAATATCACTGTGTGGAGCTGTAGATTGCTGTAATTAATTTGAAAATAAATTAATGAGAAGAAAGAGAAGCTAAGTACATTTTGTAATTGGTGTTATTGTCAGCTTTCAGTTCCTTTTTCTGGGAATGAAAGCTGTTAAGTAATGTTCACGGAAGGAATATTCAATGTTTGTTATTTTAATAGTAGTACAAGGAACAAAGACAATTTATGTATGAAAATTTTAGCTGTATGCTAATGCCAGTTGTACCTTAAGAAGCACAAACTCTCTTTCCCCGTATCTGTTCTGGAGGATGAGTGAACTTCATGCATGAGCTTTTCAATAATTTATTAGGACTGGGATGTTGAATTATTTTAGGATTTATTAGGAAAATAATAACACTTTTTTAGCATTCTGTCACCCTTCTTCAGTCATTGAATTCATTAGTTCCGTGCACAAATATCCTTTAGCTGTGATCTTGCACTTGCTCTTGTTTCTCATGTAATCTCATTTCTCTTGGCTGTGTGTCAGCATGAGTATTCTGCATACTAAAAGATGTTCATGGACAGAGTACTTGGGTGGAAAAGTGGCCATGCTGGCCTGTATTTTTTTGTCTCAAAATATTTTTATTTGTAACATCGAAAGTCTAGGAAATTCTTTCGTGAAACTGGGTGTATGCACAAGAGTCAAAATCTGACACAAAGAAATTGCAAGGCACAAAATTGTAGATTCAGTGTATACCCTCAGGAGTAAACTGTTCCTGTTATTTGTAATGGGAAGATGAACAATCAAACGTGCCTTTTGTCAGTGATTGGCACAAACTTGACTCGTTATTCTGACAAGAGCTCAGCATGTCAGTCAAAGGGGAAGAGACGTATGGAAGTTGATTGAAATTGATTGTAAATGCCAGCTCCTTGACAAAATGATGTGCTAGGACCACAGTTAGTCACCTCTAGGTAGAGAGTGGTAATTGCAGAGGTTTTCCAAAGAGCTGCACTGCAGGTGTTATTTTCTCTGTGCTTTTTCTATTTAGCTCTGATAGAACCATCAGCTGTAATTTTCTGTCTCTAGGGATTATTGAATGGCTGGGTTATTGACCACTTTCCCATCTTAGCTAAGGGTTAATGAACAAAGCTCTAATGTCTGATATGTTAAGGGGTTTAGGCAGTTGAGTTTTGATTCCTGCCACCTTGTGTTAGCGTTTAAAATAATAGTTGGCAAAAGACTATAATTTTGTTTTAAATACAATTTTTCTGAATTGTACATTAACTTGCTTTCCAGTGTGTCCATTCTTTTGTTAAAAGCAGTCATGTCAGGAGAACAGACAGAAAGAAAAAGGAAATGTCTCTAGTTCAAATTCTCCTAAAAATAGTTACTGGGATTCCTAATTTAAATGAGGCTTCCTTATCTGAAGTTTTCTTCAGAAGTGAGATCACAATAAGTCGGGCATAAAAACTAGGGCAGCTTTTGAAAAACAAAGAAAACTAGGATACCAAAAGGAAGAAGCCTTTTTTTAAATGCTTTAGTGATGATGAAAACTGAGTTATCCTGAAAATCATAAATCATTCTTTTTTTTTTTTTTTGAAGAAATTTTCTCAAAGAGTCATTAGAACCAAATTTACATCTGAAGGTTCATGAAGATTGATCTAGCAGTCTCTTCTGCTTAAAATTTGGGAATCAATCTGGCTATGACAGTTGCTGCTGTGGAACTGTTGGCATCACCTGTAAAGGGGACACATTGCACCTGTGAATGCTTCCCTTACCTGGGCACTCAGGAGGGAAATTTAGGTAAAACAGTCCTAGACAGAGTGTGTCTTTTGAGAACAGACTACTCTCAACACTTGCACTATGCATGTGACTTGACTGCAAAACTTTAGAGTGCTGTTCAATTGCAACATAGGATTCACACCTTTTAACTTTCCTTTCAGGGTCACAGGTCAGGCATTTACTGGCCAAGTACAAAAAGAGCTGAGATGCCACAGCAGAAAGATATTTTATCAGTGTTTAGCATTGATCTGGTTTGTAAAAATGTAGGATGCTTTTGTAGTGGATACTTGATTTGTGTGAGATCGTAACAGTCCAGCTGTTCTCTTTAATTGATGGATTTACTGTCCTTCTCTGGAATTGGAATTTAGACATGAAGCTGCATGGGGACTGTGATAATTCTGATCATAATTGACCAAGCTGTTTGCTGCTGTGGCCCTGATGCACGTTGCCCTCTTCATGGTGGCAGTAGTTCCAAGCTAGGTGACTTTGCCGTGAGGTGAATGAGGAATGATCCAGTCTGTTGGTTCATTTGTGAGGCACTTACCTTTGGCAGAAGGGTCAAAACTTCAGACAAGAAATTTGTAGTAGGAGCTCTCACTTTCCTGGGAAAATCCTGCATATTTCATGTGTGCTTGAAGAATATTTTCCTGAAATAGATTTTTGCAGCTTGTTGATTCAGTACAGTCATCCACTGCATCTAATCTGTTCATGCAGTCCTCCAGCAAGTTAAAGAGTTCACCTTTGTGCCCACAAAAAATATGAAGGCTTAATTGAAATCTGTGCTTACATTGTTCTTGTGATGAACTGGATGCTAGTAAATGTCTCCAGCTCTTGAAGTCAGTCATGAGGACCTCTAGTAACACAAACACTGCAGCTATGCTACACAATGTCAGTAATGAAAATATTTTCTATTGAATGACAGGCTATTTAGTTCAGGACATGCTGTTTATGATCCTATTCCCTCTCTTTAGTTTGGATAAAGAGGCTACTTTCTCTTAAAATGAATTTATTGTTTGTTTCTTTGTAATTATATATGATACTGACTTCTGATGAAAGCAAAATGCATCGTATTTTTAATGTATTGATATTTTCTCAGTGTGTGTGAATACTGGTTTTACTTCTGTGTTATACTTTGCATTTATTTGCTGCTTAAATATTGATGTAATTAATTTTTTATCTCCCTCCTTCTCTCGAATTACAGCCAAGTGTATCTATGGAGGCAAAGTGCTAGCAGAAGGTCAACGAGTATTAACCAAGAGCTGCAGGGAATGTCGAGTAAGTTTCAGTTGTATAAACCTTTCCTGATTTAAAATGTATCTTGTGGTGTTCAGAAGTGACAGTGAAAAGTTAGTGCATTTCTTTAGGCTTCCTTCATGCAAATGTGACATCTGTTGTCTTGAAAATGGTGACCTTGAAGTCACTGAAAGCCACAAATACGAAAACAAGGCAGGAATATGACCCTTGCAGGATAAGAAAAATAGGAGCAAAATTATTTGGAAGAATGTTTTCTCTTATCTCTGCTTTCATGAGCTTTAGAAAAAAGTAAAAGTCTCTTGAGCAAATTACTTATTTCAGCCAAATTGCTAATATTTGAAGCAACCTTCTTGTGTTACATTGTGTGAGTTACTCTATATTTTCACTAGTATTGTTCAAACTATATATCACTCTTCTAATAATTGAGGTGAATTAGAGAGTACTGGGGTGATGGGAGTTCTTTCTTGGCAAATTCATGACATTTGGACCATGACAGTCAGTATTTCAGAGCACAGGTGAATGGGGGCTGTGTTAGATCCGTTCAGGGATTGTTAGTGAATGTGCATTGGAAAAGATTGCAGTGATCTGGTTATTGTGTTGCTTGGAGCTGAGTGTAGAGAGTAGCAATTTTATGTTCACTAGCGGAAATGGACAATAACTGGTTGCAGATGTTGTGAAAACAGCTTGTTATGCAGAATTACTTAGCTGTTGTTACTGTTGAGCTGTATGGGGTGCTCAGCACTTTGTATATAAATATGTGGGGAAGGTCATTGCCTTGGAAGGCAGACTAAGATGCCTGTTATTTATAATGACATAGAATGTTTATTTGAGAGTGGAAGTACATGTATAAAATAAGAACAGGAGTATTTAAATGTTAAAGTGAAACCAGAGAGGATGATCTGAATTATGTCTGTGGAACTTCTCTGTGCTATAAATAAAAGTGTTATATTCATCATTAGGAGTATGATAATACATTCATGAAGATTAGAAGCAAATACCAACCATCAAATATCTGTCATTAAAAATGAGTAAAGTAATGAAAACAGCTTTTGTATTTTGCTTATTGTTACAAGGGAAATTATATGGCAGTGTTAATTACAGTAACATTGCAGTTGGTATTTGCATCTTAATTGACAGAATTGATAAATATTCAAAATGGCATCTGTGAATGAGACACCATAAAAAAATGTTTGATGCATGCCTTCAGAAGAGCACCAACAAACTGAAGTTCTTTCCATAACTGTGCTTCTACGAGATATTAAACCTCACTGGCCTGGGGAGAGTTTTTAAGAAGGTGCTTGCATTTGTTTCTGTGGGCTGGTGTATGTCCATGCAGGAGGTTCATTCAGTATGTCTTCAGCATGACCTCCTAAATCTGACCTACTTATCTACTGCCTCAGTTAAGAATGCTGACTAGATGAAGGATGGGTGGTGATGAGTCAAACTGTGGCTGTGTAATTGTTTTCTGTGCTGTGTGGACAAGATGTTGTATTAATAAAAGGAGGGGCTTTGTCATAGGGGAGGATCATACAAAATTTAATATGGTTTAATTTTCCAGACTTGAAAAACTGACATCAGGTTTCAAAAGCTGCTGATCCGTGAAGGAATACAGAGGAGGGTACACATCTATTGTCAGAGTAATAGTGTTGATAAAAATGACTTAAAAATCTTTGTGTCTGTAAAGGAGGATATGTTTATAAGTGGGGTACTTCAAAAAGCTTAAGTTGAAATTTCACATTTCAATTTTTATTTGAAGATAGATTCCTTATTCTGTGCATAGGTACTGATCCAACCTTGAGGCTTTTAACTTTTTCCATCTTAAAAAAGAGTAATACTACTACTGATGGATCCAGCTACATCAAAGATTTTCTTTATCAAGCTGAGAGACCTTTTTTTAATTTTTCAAAACTAATCCAGACTAAAAATATTTATGATGCACATCCTCTTAACCATAAGCACAGATGTTATTCGTGAACAACCATTCCCAGCTGGAATCCTGCCCACAAACACTCTTTAGGTGAATCTACAATGGCAAAATGAGCACACAGGTATTTTTAAGAATCCCAGAACAGTTCAGGTTGGAAGGGACCTCTGGAGGTCATCTTGTCCAGCTATCCTGCTTGAGCAGGGTTACCTGGAGCCAGTTGCCCAGGACCATGTCCACATGGCTCTTTAATATCTCCAAGGATGGAGACTCCAGAGCTTCCCTGGCAGCCTCACACTGCAAGAGTGTTTCCTGCTGTTCAGATGGGCCCTGCTGTGTTGCAGTTTGTGCCCGTGGGCCCTGGTCCTGTCACTGGGCACTGCTGAGAAGAGCCTGGCTCCATCCTCTTGGCATTTGGGTATTTATGTGAGTCTGTAGGATCCCCTCTGAGCCTTCTCCTCTCCAGGCTGAACAGGCCCAGCTCTCTCAGCCTTTCCTCCTGTGAGATTCTTCAGTCTATTATTTATCCTCATGGTCCATGGCTGATCTCTCCCCAGCTGTTCCATCTCTCTCTTGTGGTGGGAAGGCCATAAAATACAAGTGTGTATGAGCTTCTGATAACTGCACATTTCTGCATTCAATGAGTGTTGACTTTTTGTTTGCTGGTTTGTTTAGGAGTTTTTTTTGGGTTTCACCAGTATGGTGATGGGGGCCATTTTCTATGTCAGTGGAAAAGATTTTTATAACTTTTGTTGAAGTGGGAATTTGCAGTTGATCAGCTGCCTGTGAATGACATGATGCCTGTTCATAAACAGACGACATGCTTGACAGCAAAGGGTACCAAAATAAATGCCTCTTCATTAATGCTGGGAGCAGGCAGTCACAGTGTGCATACAAGATGGACAGTTTTCAGGAAGGTTGACTAAAAGTTTTTTGTCAAGTTAAGGAATGATATGCTTCTGAAGAGTGGCAACTAAGGCTGCTGTTTGAAACTGCCCTAAGAGGCTGTTCAATGACAGCTTGTTGTGCCTTAGGAATGATATTCACAAATGTGGTGCTCTCACTGAAGCCACTTCCCTGTGTGGCATGGAGAGGAGAATTGGAGGCACAGAGATCACGGGTTGAGATAAGAACAATTTACTGGAATCAGCAAGGAACAAGAAAATAACAAGTAACAGCAACAGTACTAATGACAAAGGGTACAGGGAAGAGGTGATTGACTCAAAATACCAAACTGCTCCCTCTGGACCCCACCAGCCCCACCTCAGAGTGAGCTGGTGTAGAATAACCTCCTGTCCTGGCCATGCCCCTCCTGGGTACTGCAGAGATCAACCCTATCCTGTCTGGAATGAGGGCACAGATAAATTCAGACAGGAAGAAAACCCCCACCAAAATAGCCTTATCTGAAATCTTGCTATTAATTTTCAAAGCTGATCATGTGAAATGAACTGTTTATTGTACAGATTTTCACTGCATGTCACTGATTAGGCTTACATACAATCCTTTTTTTTTTATGTACTTACCTTGGTAATTACAAGAAATTTAATTATCTTGTTGTGAATTTCTGACTCCAGATATCATTCTTTATGGATTGTATGTCACAACTGAATCTTGATGTATTTATTCCAGAAAAAAATGTCTTTTTGACATCTATTTCTGTTCACATTCTATGACTGCTACATATGTGAATTGAATATAAAAAGGAGTAATTTTTCTAAGGCTGCCTGAAGCAATAATTCTGAAGTGTGAACTCTTCTTACTTATCTCAGTGGATAAAATCTGAAATCTGATGATGATAATTCTTATAATTGGATCTGTAGTAGTTTATAACAAATTAATTTTAACCCAAAGAATACTCAACATGCAAATGTTTTAATTATTTTAAAACTTAATTACAAATAAGTTTAATTTGTTTTCCCAAGATGAAAATTCTGCAGAAAATAGAAAACTTAAGGAAGTAAAATCTTACTGTCGTTAAATTAATGGAATTCTCAATTTGTGTTCTTTAATCTCCTTGTGAGTCACTAAAGAAGCAGTGAGCTTGGAATAAATTTGTCTTTAGCTTTTTGACTCATCCTGACACTCATTTGACTTTGACACCATTTCTTGCCATATTTTTCTGGCCAGATTTATTGTCAGTCAACACTTTTTGTCTGTATGCTGACATACTTTGCTCTTTCTGCTGTAATTGTCCTGTCTGAGCTTAAATAGGCAATGAGTTAGAGCCAGAGCTTTTCTAGCTGGTTGTTTGATAACATGATAGTGAGTGATGGCTCAATGTGTGGTTCTTTTATCACCTTTGATCCTGCAGTTGCACAGACAACCGTGGGGGATTCCTCCCTTTCCCTTGTGGAAGTGAGATCAGGAGGAGACCTAATGCCTCCATTAACTTCACTGTTCTGTGGCCACTTGCTCTGATGATGTGTACCCTCTGTGCTGCTGTAGGCAGCTGTGTTTTCTTACAAAAAATAAGAAAAGCAGATGCCTGTGAGGTTTTTTTAGCATTATTTTTCAGGACAGCAACTGATGCAACTTGCCAGTGGAGACAATTGGCCCTTCTTAGCCTTAAGGCTGTAATGTCCAGAGCAGTGATGGGCAGTGGTTACAGAATGGTCACATTTGCATTCCCTGGCTCAGCTGTAAGTCCTGCAAGCTGCTGGGCACCTCAGGCACATCATTTGTGCCTTGTAGGCTCAGCAGGCATTTCCTTAGTCTGTAGGGCAGCTGGATGTTGTGAGAGCTGCTTGTGGAGCCTGGAGGGACAGAGCTGGGTGTGATGAGGGGAAGGGGCTGATGGCCAGCAAAGGTTTTACCTGTGCACTGAGCCTGTGCTGTGGCACAGTGCTGTGTAGATATGAAAGCAAGCTTCTGCACTGAGTTGTTTCTTCATACAGGGTGGACTCACAGGTAATTTCAATATCCTCTGTTCAAACTCATGTTTTCTGGTCCCTTAGATTATGAGAATGATGGCTTTAATGAGGCTTTGTCTATTTTTTGTTATTGGTCTTCCTCTTGTTTCCTGGCCCTAGGTGTGTTTGGATCATGTTTTTAAACTTGCCTCTGCAATCATATTAGCTGGAAAATGAAATTTCTTTGTTTGAGGAAAGCAGAAATTCTTATTCCACTCTTTTGTTCTGCCATTTGAGGTGTCATGAAAAATATTCTGGAAGGAGTGGAGACTAGACTGATGTTAAAAAGGTGTTTTGGCAGCATAGCAGGCTGCCTGCTTTCTTGGTGGAGTTTCATACCTTGGAAAATGAGATTACTGAGGTGTGGACAGTCCTGTGGGGTAGTTACTGTAGTTCCTACTGAGCAAAAAGCCTAGTTGTAAATTTCTCCTCCACTTGCCAGTTCTCAGTGATGGCATAGCTGCAGAAAGGGTGCTAAACAAGTAAAATATGGTATAAAGAAGTCTGGAGGGGGGATAAGGTAAAAGAGGAGCTGTTTGGGGACAAGATTTTAAGAAACAATGAATTAAAATGCTGGAGAGCTGCTTGGTCTGGAGACATAGTGAGGCTGATCTGCTGCATGGGAAGAAGATGGAGTAAGATTTGGTGCAAAAAAATCTCCCCATGAAGTCTCTGTGTCTATGATTATAGAAAGTTTCTACCAGCATCTAGACCTCCTATCACAGTCTTATTCTAAATCTAGAAATCAAAATCATAGAAATGTCTTTATCTTGATTTTACACAGCAGTTTTATGGGGATCTCTCAAGATGAGTTTTCTTCTCTGAAGGACCTAACTTTGGAAATAAGGTGATCAGTAGCTCTAAAGAACAGACTCTTGTAATTGGACATGACAGAACAACACAACATTTGAAAATACTGGTCTTGCTGTGTAAATTTGACTTGAATAACTTGTCAGTGAAGTATGTGGACTGTGAAATAAGAGGAATAAAGTTCAGATTTGCAGAAAGCAGGAAGACTGTCTTTAACCCAGAATGAATTTAGTTTCTTCAAATATTCAGAAAGAAAACAACCATACTTTGAGACTATATATTTGGTGAACTAGAATAGAATTTTGAGCTGAAGGGCCTTGTCTTTAAATATTTTTTTTTATGCTGGGCAGAGAAATCCACAGTATATTGCTCTAGATTTGATGTTATGGTGGAACAAATGAATTTAACTTGCTTCTTGCTAGTTTACTAGTGTTGTTACTGGAGATTACTAGTGCTGTGGATGGAAAGGTATGTGATCCTTGCCACTGCATGTTTTTTCACCAATGTAATATTTTAAAAATGTTGTTTATTTTCAGAATGGAGTTTTAGTAAAAGTAACAGAGACTTGTCCACCACTGAACTGCTCAGAAAAAGATCACGTTCTTCCAGAGAACCAGTGTTGCAGTGTTTGTAGAGGTAAGCCAGCTTCAAAGGAATAAAACTTTTTGGTTCAAGAGGGGGATACATTGAAAGGAGCAATTCCTTTTTAATGAGATATTAAGTACCTCTGTAAGCATGACTCTAAAACCAGTCTGTGATACTCCCTTGGTTAGAAGACTTACCAGATATAAAGCTGTAATTGCTCTGAATTAGGCAGGAGGAGGGAGAAAAGGAAGAGCTGGGGGAGAAAGGAACCAATATCTCCTAAAAATTCCTATTAAAAGGATGTTGTATTTGAAAAAGAAATATATTTTGTTACTTAAACTTGCAACTGCAGGGGTTTGAAAGTGCTTTTTTTTTAGGTCTCTGTTTTAAAATCACGAAAATAGCATTAAGATTCTAGTTTGGATATTAGGAGGTTGATTTAGATATGAGCACTCTCAGGACTAATTTATGAATTAAGCTGGACAATAAAATAAAACCAATTCAAAACCAAAATAAAAAAATTAATGCTAGAGCCCTGAACCTCATTTTTCCTCCTTCCAGTGGATGTTGAGATGCAGGTTCCTCTTCCTTTCAGCCCTGTGAGTCCTGCTTGTAGGGTGGACCAGACTGAACAGGCAATAACTAAAATATTAATTGAGGAAATCCCCTTAAAGGAGGAACCTGCAGGTGTCACAAGGTTAAGAAACTTGAATAGGCTTTCTTCTTAAAAGATGTTCTAATCAGTGATTTGCTGGGTGAATAATCATTCCCTATGTATTGTACCTCTGTTCCTCATCTCTCCCTTGATGCTGGGTCTCAGCTGAGCTTGAGGGGAGCCTGTTCTCTCACAACTCACATGTCAGCCTTTAGTGATGCACTTCAGAAATTCAAGCAAGAGGTGTGCCAAATGAGCATTAGGCATTTGCAGGTTTAGATGTTGTTGAGGTCTGTTGGAATATGTCTTGCCTGTGTGTGTGAATTCCTCCAGTGCCATTGCAGATGGTGATGAAGGGCTCTGAATCTCTCCGTCTGCCAGTAAATATTAATTAGTAAATATGCATGGTTAAATATTTACTTAGGCCTTGAACTTAAAATCACATGCTTATGGTTGCAGGGACCAGCATGTTCGAGACTCCCTGTTGGGTCATGGTCTAAGAATATACACATTAAATTTTTTTGTAGTTTCTAGAAACATCTGCAGCTATTTAGGCAAGCAGTAAATGTTGCTTCTCTGTCCCTCAGAGGGCTCAATGTCTTAATGATACTTCTTAACAGATGGCCCAGTTTGATGTAGTGCAGTACTGAAAAAAATATATTCATTACTTAAAAGGATTAGAAATACGAAAGCTTCAAAGTTGATGGAAGATAAGTTCCATAATTATTCACTTCCATATTATTGTTAGTGATAGGTACTCCTTTTAGATATTCATCCCCAAACTGGCTTCATTATTTATACTATAAGATGAATATGTAAATTTCTGTGATCTCTAGAAGCAAGGGAAGGAGTTGTATTTTCCCTTCCTAGGAATTCTGGTACATGATGCTTTCAGTTTGACACATTAAACTTCCACTTCAGTTCTGCATTAGCTGACTGCTAAAACAGTACCTCCTCCTTTTGTATTTCATCATGGCTTTTTAAAATTCTTTTGAAAATGATGCCTGAAGATATGATTAATTTTGTCAACTTTACAAAGGCATAAACTCAATTTAGCACTCCTATGTTGCTTTTTATACCTTGAAGTAGAAGATATGCTGCTTGACACTTTTGTTTCAGTTACATGCAACCCGTGCAACCCAAAGTGGTAGTATATAATTTTATCGTGTGCTGTTGTTAAAAGTGGATATTTATTAAGAATTCCATAAATGGTATGGGTTTTAGCAAGCAAACAGCTGCTCTCTGATATGGCAAGCAGGCCACAGTTTCTGATCCTGTCCTGTGCCAACATATTCTTTACTGGGAAAGGATAGATTGCTTCTCTTGTTTGCAAAACTTACTTCTTTCAGAGACTATATTCAGCTTCTTTTTTGTCCAAGCCAAAGTAGTAAGGAAGACATATTGTAATAATTGCTGTCCTGAATAAGCAAAATTTTATTGGAAGGCCACACAGATCATTTGCACATCATATGCAAATTTCACATTATATGTATGATGATGCACATAATTTGTTGCATTTGCCCTTAGCTAAGCCTTAAGTTATTCAACAGAATATTTAGCAAGCATTTACTAGCAGTGTTAAATAAGAACATTATTTCTGTGTTAAGATTATCAGTGCATGTTACTGGCTGCTGGGTTCTGTGCTTTGCAGCAGTTTGTGTTGTTTTTGGTATTTGTAGCTGTGGAAATAGAAGACTGCTACTGAATTTCATGTTCTGTAGAATTATAGAATATATTTGCTGAATTGGGCAGGGGTGACAGGTTTGCATCTTGTGCTTTTCTAGCTGCAGCAAAGGAATTTCCATTTAATGAAAGGATAAGTATGAGGGGATCAACAGAAGGAAAGAAAACCACAGAGAAATGCAAAATCTTCCATGATGCTGTGATGTGAGACTGTACCCTCCTCAGCAATGTCTGTAGTACTTACCACAATAATAGAAGAGTGCCATAGGTTATGCAGGGTCAGACATAAATCTGTGGTGTTTATGGAGATGGAAATTGTGAGTCAGCAAAGAAGAGTTGAATACTGTTATGTGCAGAGCTGGTGGGCTTCCTAGGTAGTCATTACTGTTTGTAAATGGTAGGAAAAAAATAAAGACAGCAGATAATGCCTGCTCTTCTTGCTACATGAGTTTATAGTATAGCAGAAAATAATATCATACTGCTAAGAGGCAATTTCTGGATTTCAGAGAAGTGGTTGTGTGAGGTGTACAGCAAGGTGAGAGTAGTATGGAAGAAGTCTGCTTGAAAATGACAGTTTATTTTTGTGATTTCATGTACTGAATGCATAAATGGACCTCACCACATCTGTATATGGGATGTATCCTTGACTGTTATGTAGAGTATATCCAGTTTTTGCTTTCATCTCTGTGCTTTAATATAAATGTCTGCTTAAACTATGTGGCCACTTCATACTTTCCAGCAGGACAATGTAGTCTTATTAAACTGTCTTTCAGGCTTACAGAAAATTTAGTTAATTTTCAAGTTTCACAGAGAATCGTGTCACAAAATACATTTTTTACTACTTTTGAGAATCATTTATTTTTGCAGCATGCCTGCTACATTTTTTATAGCCCAGGGACAAAACTAATACAAAAAACAGTGTCATGAAAGTGTTTTATTATTCCCTTTAGCTGTTTTTCTCCTTGCCAAAGACAGTGTATAATTTTGAAAGAGAGGATTTTTCTTTCTCTTTTGCATGAGTGATTCAAATAAAATTTCATGAGATAATTTTTATGTTGTTATGCTCACAATTTTAAATATGTAAAAATAGCCTTAACAGCCTTAGCAACTTCAGATGCGTTCCTCTTAAAAGAAAGAGTTTGATGAAATAATGAAGTAGCGAGAGTGGTTTTGCTTCTAGAGAAATTAATTATTTGCTGTCCTGCAGTATGGTGGAACTGTTGGATTTAGATTGCTGGCTGACACTTGTTAGGAGGAAAGAGAGAATCTAATTGATGAGATGAAGTGTACATTTTACAGCAGGGAGCAGCATTTAAATCTAAAATTGGGACTTTTGCCACCCTGCTTAGTGCTGCTTTGTTTTGTTTTGGGAAGGTTTTTAGTCTTTCAGTTAGAGGGTGAGAAGGCTCTTCAGTTGTGCATGTTTCTCATCTCTTCCTGCCTGGCTGTGAAACTGAGATTTAACTTTTCAGAAATTGAGTTTTTCCCATTTATTGCTGTGAGGTAGGAGGTTTTAGATTTATTAAGACTTAATGGCAGCTGATAAATATGAATTCGTTTATTTCTAAACATTGTTGTAGCATTACTTAGGATTTAGAAGAGCTTTCTGTTTGAAAAAAGAAGATATCTTTTTAAGCTTGTTAGCCTGTGTAGTTACCATTATTGTACTGCACACAGATAAGCACTGTGTAATAAGCTCTGCATTTATAGAGCAGCTTGAAAGAATGTATGAAGTTGCTGTTTTATGTCAGAGCACTGAGTTCTGGCACCACAGTCTCTGAAGGTGTAAAAGCTGCTGTTCGAAGTGTTGCTTTGCACATGACTCATTAAAAACTCATTCAGATCATGGAAAGGCATAATTGGTAATGCAAATTTTAACACTTTTCTATGACTTCTTCCTCAGATTTACCTTACATGTTTATATTGTAACTGTGGGGTTAAATCCTGACAATAGAAAAGATTTTGAGGTTGAAGCTACCTTGCACTTTGGAACATTGCTAGTGCTCTTTAACAGAGGCATTATGACAGTTTTTGTTTGTATATTAAAAAATCTCCAGATGTGAAACAGTGAAATGAAGGATATCTTGAACAGCAAGAGAACAGAGGTTTTATGGTTTTGGATGTGAACAGCTAAGGCTATTGTAAGAAGTACAGGAAACTACAGAAGTTAGAAGGAAACCCTCAGAAACAAGGACAGGTGCATTAGTGTTGGCCATAAAAAGGTAGAAAGAGATACAGGTCTAAAATGTATTGATTGCAGCTCCTGTCTTGAATGAGTTCTTGCATTTTACAATCTGTAATTAAGCCAAATTACCAAATATGTTAGGTATGCAAAAAATTGGATGACAGCACAAAATAGCTTAGTGTGCTGCTCTGCAAAAGCAGGTTCTGGGAACCACAACTTGGAGGACACTGCTTGGAAAAGTATAAGAGCAATGTTCAGGTGTTCCCATAATGAAATAAATTTTTAATTTGAGCTATCTGACTTGGGGCCACTGAGGCCTTGCCAGTTGTGCAGTTCCTGATGCTGCAGAAGTGATAGTTTTATGGCTGCTAGCATGTGTCTAGTTCTTTTCCTAATTCTTAGTACATTTATTAATGGTCATTCTATAGTCAGAATGAAGGAGTAGAAAGAAACCTGTATTTCTTAAGGAAGAGATGGAGCAAGCATTTCAGCAGCCTTTATAAAGAAAGAGAGTAATGTTATCAGAATTGTTTGGGGAATGAGCAGAGGTCATCAGGCCCATCAAAAATCTAAACACACTCTTCAATATTTAATTCTCCTGGTAGTATCTAATTGTGTTTTGAATGACTTTGAAGGGCTGTTGTGCACATTTATGATTGTGTGTGTGTGTGCACAGGGAAAATAATTTCTGGCATCTGTTCTGAATGCATTCATCTGTAATTTTAATTCATACTTGCCTTGTCATCTGTGCTGGCCTAAAGTTAGTTAAGATTATCAGAACTGTTTAAGATTTTCTGTGGTTTTGTTAAATCCCCTCCAATTTCCTGCTTGCTGAGATGTGATGACTCCATTTTAAGCATTCTTATATTTAGAGAGGAGCTGACTCTCAGATAAGGCTTGGCTAAATATTCTGAATGAATTGTTATTTTGGCTGGGCAATGGGATGTGTGCCCTCTGCTATCTCCCACCCCTCTGAGATTTGGAGATCCCACTGCAGTATGATTTTGGCATCCCTGTAGGTATCTTTAAGGAAATCTATGATCCATTTCACACCAAAGAATTAATAAAAATCAGATATTTGGCTCCAAAACTCCAGATGGGGAGAATAGAGACCAATGTCAAGAAATCCAAGAACCCACACTCCTTGATACGCATCTTTTGGCTCTTTTGAGGCACTAATTTTGCATTTTTGCTGCTGCAAAAAAAGTACCTCTTGAAAAACCTCTGATCCAAACAATGATGTACTTTTCCTGACAGAGGCACAGAGAACCCTTGCTCTTCTGTTCTATCAAGTACATTTTTCTCCTGCTGGTTAACCTTAAATTACAGTTGTTTTGTAAGAGCTTGGCAACATAAAATGTTGTAGCACCATGCGTGCTCTTAGCAGGAATGGCTTCCACTATCCACTTAGACAGGTATTGAACAAGTTTGCTGAAATGCTGTGGGGAAGTAAAGTGGAGTCACTTCTAGACAGCAGTTTTAACAGATAGGAAACAGTGTTTCACAGGTCTTTTGTAATAATAAATGCCAAGACAATCTAGAGATACAGTAGATTGTGTATTCCTAATGACAGGAGAAAAATGAAATGTCCTTTAGAGCCTTTATTTTCTCAAGTTACAGAACTGGAGTTACTTTTAAAATTTATTTTAAAAAATTAAATATTGAAATTAATAATTATATTTAATGATAGTTTAAATAATTTAAAATATATATTAAAATAATTTTTAAAAAAAATTATTTAATGCTCTTTTAATAGCCTTCAAGCTTGAAAATCTGATACTGGATGAAGACTGTTAATATTTGACTTGATAAAGGGAACAAAAGCAATGCAGGTTTTTCCAGAGAATTTTTAAAACAGGTGACAGCTCTAGTGGCAAAAAATGGATAGGCAGGGTAGCCATCATATCTGCAGATAAAATTCAGAGGTGGCAAATGAACAATGAAGGATTCACAGCTGTGATGTGATGGTGAAAATTAATCACTGGCTCATGCTTGGGAAAAAGTGCTGTTAGTGGTTGATCTGGGACCTGGACTTGTGATGAGAGTTAACTCTGAGAAGCCATTGATTTGGCTAATTCTAAATTTGCCATGAGCTGATCATAAGGTACAATCTTGACTCATTGGGCTAAAAAGAGCCTAGAAACATAGAATTTTGTTGCAGAAGGTTGTACCAGCACTCTTGTAACTAAAACATGCTGAGAAAGATGAAATATTTTTTACAGGTTTGGATGAGAGGGAAATAGAGCTAAATATAAACAAAGAGTAAAAATCCATGTGATA
Organism: Toxostoma redivivum; assembly: GCA_013397375.1. Classification (NCBI taxonomy): domain Eukaryota; kingdom Metazoa; phylum Chordata; class Aves; order Passeriformes; family Mimidae; genus Toxostoma; species Toxostoma redivivum. The sequence continues at coordinate 252,792 of VXBI01005319.1, forward strand.
TTTTCATACTGCTTAGCTTAATACACTGCTATGTTAGAGGTTCTGACCCAATAATAATCGAATCAAGCTCATACTGTGTATGAGCTCAAAGGAGAATTATTATACTAAAGAAGCAGGAAACAGACTAGGATGTCATAGTCTTAGGGGAAACAGTGACAAAGAAAATATTAGAAAACTTATTGTCTCTTGGATCTTATCTGGAATGCCAGTAGAATAGCAACCCTGTGTGGGGAGCATGAATTAGATGCTGAATGGATAAGTTTGAGGAGATGGGTTCCAGTGTTCAGCTTCAATTATATTTATAAATGCAAAAATGAGAAGTCAAATACTGTGATTGCATAAATGGCTAAAGGCAGTGTATTGGAACCCTATTTTACCAGTCTAAAATGTACCTGGGCTTGACAAGGCTGCCTCTGGAATACTTGAGTTGTTTTTACCAGACTGTGAAATGAGTAAAGACTAGAAGGGATAACTGAAGCTTTCATTAAGGGAATTGGTTCTTTTTTGCAAGATGGATTGCAGTGAAAGGAGCCAGCTGAGCACAAGGAAGATACCTTGGCTGTTAATAAAATTAATTTGAAGTTTAAGTGTAGAATTGGATGTTGACACTGTTGGATGTTGCTAACAAGTGTTAACATTTAAAAAAAAATTACCTCAGAACTCAATATTAGATGATCAGACACACAAATTTGGAGTGCACTAAACTGTCACAGCCTGAGTGTTAAATTAGTAGACAACTGAAGTGTGTATGTAAAAATACATTAAAATAAGATATCAAAGCAAGGGATATGAACAGAGACCTGAATCTAGCATTTAGGTGTTGGAAGTGCAGGTTGTCTTTTTCTTATCTGTTTTTAGGAGACGTTAGGAAGTTTATGATCAATGATCTAGAACTCCTAGTTTGCTCCTTTATGACCAGGCAGAATTGGCAGAAACTGTTCTGGTATTCAGATAAGCACAAGTTGGAATACCAGTAGATGATGGTATGTCTGGGTTTATGTCTGAGTTTCTGCTTTTCCTCCTTCCAGGACAGTCAATGGAGACAAAATAGGATTTACCAAAATGACTGCTTATATATCTGAGGCAAATAGAAATTGACTCTTGGATATTAATAGACAAAATCCATGAAACAGAGATCAGTGGAAGGAGGAAAAAAAATCCTGTTGTCAAATTGTTTAAGTTATTTCTTAACTTCCAGCGGAGTGCTTTTAGAGATGAAGTTAAATTTTTTTTCGCTTTAGACTTAAGCAGAGAAAGATGTTACATGTCTCTGAGAAATACTGAAAATCAGAAAGAAAGAACTTCAGCGACTTGTAGCTTTACAGACGGAGGTGGGAAAGTTCATCCTATTTCTAGAAATGGTTGTACGGAATAAAAGAAACTTTACAAAGAAGCTACTGTGGATTTGTGTGAAGGAAAAAGGAGATATTAATAAAAATTCTTCTTGACAAAACATGATGCATGGAATAATTATAAACTGTAGAAACAATCGAGCTGGTTTTTGATGACAGAATTACAAGGCAGTGTATGAGGTTGCTTTGACTACTGGTACAATTTTGTGCAATGTCTCACTTTGGTCTACTAAAAGCACACGTGGCTATGCATAATAAGAGAATTTTGAGGGCTTTTTTTTAAATATTACACTTCATTGTCCTTTTGATATAAGTTAGCATTGCACTTCCTGACAATCAGAGACTTAATGCTACATGGGTTCAGTAGAACACTAATGGATTGTCATTGCTTCCTGCTTTGGAGTTGTCTTTTCTCCTGAATGAAACTAGTCATACAAATATCTCTTCAAAGAAAATGGTTTTTCTGAGAATGAATTGATGGAGAAATCCAAAAAGCCTGTGTGCACCCACTAGGTTTATAGAGAGAACTTGGAATGTAAAATGCTGGATTTTTTGAGTGAAAGAGTCAATGCAAATACCTGAGTATCTGATCTAAACACATTTTAAAACTCTGTTGCATGTTTCTTGTGTTTTAGGTCATAACTTCTGTGCAGAGGGACACAGATGTGGTGAAAATTCAGAGTGCAAAAACTGGAACACAAAAGCTACTTGTGAGTGCAAGAACGGTTATCTGTCTGTCCAGGGGGACTCTGCATATTGTGAAGGTAAACAAAATATTCAAAGACCTGTTCCCTGAACAGCATATTCAAAAACATAATATGAAATAAATGGTGGTGGCTATCACAGGGACCCTTTTTGTGTTCATAAATAGGGGTTGAAGGTTACAAGTGTTGCTGGGCTGTCTATAGGCACATTTCATTGTTGCAGTTGTGTCTTTGCACACCATGGCCATGCTGTCACGACAAATTTTAAAACACTGTTTTTCAGACAATAGCACCCACCTTCTAAAATGTTTTTTAGAGAGCAGTGTCTTTACAAGATGTGTTAGTTTAGGAAGTGGGAATTCTGCAGGCATTTGTGAGAACAGTAAGTGTGAAGGAATATTGAGGCTGGGATATAAAAATGATGACCTGCAGTCCTTCCTGAAGTACTTCTGTGGGACAGGTACTTTACTGAAATGGTTTTCCTGTGGTACATAAGAGACCTATTTCTGACAAGACTGTAGCTGAGGTACTTCTGTTCATGTGTTATGCCATCACAGGAAATAAATGCAGTGGGGTATTACTCTCCTTTTTGTTTCTCACTCTTTTCTAGAGCTTGTTATTCATAGCTGTGGTGTACTTGTTAAAAAATAAATTGATGATTCAATATATACAACATTCCTTCCTGCCTTTGCATTGTGGGTTGGGCTTTTTTAAATACCCTTGTATGTCAGGCTGCAATATTGAATCTTTTGACCATCGTAGGAAGTTTTTGAACTACTCCATAAAAAACATTTCCCTAGATTGTTTTTGCAATAGTACTGGTGATGGAAGGGGATGGCATTTTTGACAAGTTAAAATATAGCATAAGAATTGAAATACTGAGGACTAAGGATGAAAGAATAAAAAAAGACATGCGTGGATTGTGCTGAAATGATCCTGCATTCCTAAAAGGGCTTTTTAGTGCATGCAAGTGAACAGGATGGCTTTAAATAGCAGTTTATAAATGTGTTCAGTAAAGTGCAGCTTTAAATCTTCTAGTCTTTAGTAATTTCTCTACAAACAATAATTTGAATGGTCCTTTATATTCACTTTCAGTGACTGGAAAAACAGTTCCCATGCGTGTTCTTAAAGGTAGGCAGCAGATATATTGTGTATGGAGAGAAACTTTCTTGTACAAAGAACTGAACAACTGCTTTACACGTACTACAAGGACTTCTGGGACATCAGAAGACAGGCTGTTTATCACAGCTATGATACATAATCTAGTATTAGCTGGGGTCTTTTTGGCTGTTTTAAATAATGACAGTGCTTAGTATTTTTATTTGCCTAGACACAGACTGGTCCCTTTTTTCTTCTATGGAAAAAATCTAAACATCTTGACCCAAGCAATTTTGGGAGATACTGGCAGTACTTTAGTGGTAGGGATGGTGGAAAAAAAGAGCTTTTCAAAAGAAATTAACAGGAATTGTAACATACCTGGGTCTATGCTGCATAAACTTTTGGAAGGTCAAATTAAATCCCTGATTTCTGTATGTGTGGGTGAAATATGAGGCAGCAGAACAAACAGCTGCTTTTGCTGCCCGTGACTGTGGGATAGAGGAGAGTGTTGCTTTCTGCATTTTATGAAATTATATTCTGTTTGCTAGGAGGAGTATAGTTCTCTAGAGGTAACACAGAAGAGAGGCCCTTGACTAAGGGGAGCTACAGACTGACAAATTGATTAGCCAAGAGGTGACTCCTTTCAGCCCTGTGAAGAGCTTCCTTTTACTCCTCTGAACAGTTTTCTGCAAAATTTCTTTTTATGCCTCTCTAATCTCATTCCTCTCATCTACGTGTTCAATCTGCTAAATAGAATCATTTCATAGTTGGGTGTACAATAGTCTCAAATGCATGGTGAAGCTGTGGTTTAAACAAATGAGAACTAAGGCATGTGTCTGAAGGTACAGTTTAGCAGGAGGTTGAAATAGTATAGGGGTGGATTTTCTCTTTTACTGTTTTGAATTTCTGTGTGTAAGAATTAAATACTAAAAACACCCAAGCAACAAATACTAAACATACAAAACACCTGTGGAGGCAAGGAAGATCTCATGCTTAGCTGTGTTTCTGAATTTGTCTTTGCTAAGCCTTTAAACTTAAAACATGTAAAATTACTGTTTTCCTTTGAGATGGAAGGTTAAATTATTTCAAACTCATGGTATGTGCTGGTAAATGGCAACCTTAGTTTAGAGTGCTCCAGATCATTAACTTGAAGCTTTCCAGATTTCTCATCTCTTCCAGTGTACTTGAAGTAGTTGTGCGTGTGAATTCTGATGTATAATATTATTTTACCTTACCTATGATTTTACTGTTGTTTCTGCTTGCTCTTACTCACCCTTTTATCCTGCTGGAGTTTGGCATCATTTTCATTTTGTAAGATCTCTGAAGTATTGTGTTTGAGTCTGCTCTGCTTTTTGATAAGTAATTTATCTCTTTTTTTAACTTTGTATATTCACATTAATAGTAGTGGAAAAAGGAATTAAAAAGATTCTAACTTTTATCAGAGAATTGCCATCAACAAACTTGTAAAATAAATAATAAAAACCTGAGAGGCTTTCACTATTCATTCTCAGCAACTACTTTTCAAGTGCTTAGAAGCTTCTTATGTCAAGATGTACATATAAGACAACAACTCAATCTATGCACTCCATTTTTGAAATAACAGATGTATTCAGGGAATACAGTTTCTGAAAGCAAACAAGTAAATGAAGCTTGTGATGAATAAAGAAGATAAGTGGAGATTCTCTGTGTTACATAAAAGCAAGGTACTTTACTTAAAAACAGAAAAGCTGGGCTTTTTTCTGAGCACTAGAAGTTGCACGTGTGTTAGTGCCACATGGGGCAGCATTTTGTGGCAAAACCAGGACCAAAATGGGGAATCCATTTGAGTCTGTCTGACACTGATTGTTCCAGATGTGTTGTGTGATGTGTGCAGCAGACTTTTGTAAATACTCACACACTTGTGCCTACTTCCTTAGAGTTGAAAAACTCAGCAGTCTGTGACTATTTTGTGAATAACAGGACAATACTGTGAACTAAGAGAGAGGAAATTATCATGGAGACATGGAGAGTCTGGAGCTCAGAGATGATAAAGGAAAATCAAGGCTCATCAGCTGAAAGCCAGGCTTGTTGCTAGCTAGCATGCTGATGCTTGCTTTTTAGATGCTAGCAGGCCATCTCTTCTGAAAAGAATTTCTGCTATATATTTCACAGTGAAAGGGAAAATAATAATATTTCTCTGCCACATTTCAGCTCCTCATTCTTTATTGCCTTCTTCGCTTGAAACATTTACAGCCCCTTTCTACCTGCAAAGTTATGTTGGTACAAAAGTGATTTTTACCTTGTTGCTGTTGAGATCTGATCCATTGTGAGCACTGCTAAAATCTGAAGTGGGATAGAAAGCACAGAACAATTGCATGCTGCTTCTCACTGACAAGAGTGCATGGAACAAGAAAATCAGTATTAACCCTGGCCATCCTTTCTGCCCTCAAGAAGCATCTCATAGAGGTGGTGCAGTGGCATACCACGAGGTGTCTTGTCATGTTACACAGCATGTGCTCAGCCAGTGTCACCAGTGAATGGTCTGTGGTAACAGGTGTCATGTAAGAAAAGATCATTGACTGAAGTGGGCCTGCAAGACGAATATTCTCATTTTATGACTATGTTGTATTCTTTCCCTGTATACCTAAGTATGTTCTCTAGGATGATTCTTGTATGGCCTGACCCTCCCCTTAATGCTGTTACATCAGTGTAAAGAGTGATGAACGGAACAACTTAATATTTGTGAAAATAATTCAATTTTTGAACTTGACAGAATGCTCTAGAAGCACACATGACTTTTGGAAGGAACATGACTCAGTTGCTCTTTCCCTTCTGTGCTCTGAAAGTGTTATTTAATCTGTTGTTAACAAATTATTGCTCATTTCAAAAAAACGTCACATAAGCTCTGAAATGCTAGCCAAATTCAGAAAATCTGCCTACTTAGTGCTCTAAGGAAGAGTTATAATTTTACTGTGCTTGGCAGATTTTGGGAAGATGAAATAAAGATGAATGAAAGCTTAGGAAGAAAAGTGGGTGCTTATTTTCCACTGAGGATGGATCCAAGCATGCAGCATGGAGGCCTGGCAGAATGTCTGCCTGGTGCACTTGAAATCTCAGGACTTTGTTGCTAGCTACTGTAAAAATAAAACCATATTTAATTTCCTTGTAATTTTCAAGTACATCCAGACACATACAGTGGTCTGTCTTAATTACTTTCAGTATCTTTTCCCTTGAACTTAGTACCACATGTAGTCAGGAAATTCTTTACAGAAAGATAGGTAAATATATTGAAAATTTCTGGTCTGAGGATACATTAGTGTAAGTTTTGTTAGAAAATGTTTATTTTCTGAAAGTTGCTTAGAAAAAACATTACAACACTCAGAAGAAGATGGGGTTTTTTTCCCATTATTGCAGAAATTAGGAAAAAATTAACCTTTTTAGATTAATGATTTAGTTCCAAATGCAAAGACATAACTATCAGCATCCTTTAGTGAGAAAAGAAAAGTGGGGCTTTCATCATAAACTGGGGCTTCTGTTATGGTTTTGAAGATGAGAGAGCTTCATAAAGCTTACCTCTAATATTTAATCCTTTGACTCATCACATTCTGTGCATAAATAACTGTTTGGTGTGCAGAACTTTTCTCAAGTCATCTGAGCAAGAATAAACCCAGTCCTGCATATGGGCCTCAGAGTAGAAGTCTGCTGGCAATCCACTGAGTTTTCACAGCTGCTGTTTTTCTTGCTCTATAAAATAAGGTGAATTTTGTTGAGTTTTCCCCTCATCCTCTGTGGTGATTTCACTGCAGCTGTTCTAATTTCACCACGCTGTGGCTTGGGAGGTGACATTAACATTATGTGGTACCCTATAAACCTTCTGTGTGGCAGTGATGTACAACTGTGGTTTTGGATGGTGTCCATTGCCTTGACTTCTGGGTCAGCTTTTAATGATAATCCTTCTGCTTGCTGTGCTCTCAGAAAACCTGCATCACAAGATGTCTGTTTCCTGCAGATGTTCTGTTTGCTATGATAAATTTATATTCTGTGCATAGGTGTGAGGATACATATACAGAACTGGGCATACTTCAGGTAATTTCATGAAGTTAAGGAGTTGGGACTAGTATTGATGGTGAGTGCACAGAATTTTTTTTCCTCTATGCAGAATCCTTAGAAAAGAGGAGGGCAGGGGAAGAATCTAAAAGTGTTAGTCAGATCATCATCTCTGTCTCAAAGACATTAATGGCAGTGTTTCAGCTGGGACAACGTCCTCATGGAGGTTTACAGAGAAAGACCCAAAACCACCCCTGCAGTGCCAAACCTCCCCAAACAACCCCTCCACCCACCTTTTATAAACACATAACTTGATGCCAGATTGATTTTTTAAATGTGCACATTTTCTTTGAAAGATGTTTGTTATCCTCCTTTTTAAAATTTCAGTTACCTGACAGTGTCAAATTTAAACTTCTACTATGTAGCTAATCCTATTTATCAGTGAAAGTCACTTCTCCTGGTGATATAATACAAGTAATACCTTTGTCCTGTCTACTGTTTCCATAGAGACTTTTTATTTAAATTATACCCTTAACCATTACATGAACTCAGATTCATCTTTTATAACATGATCAATAGTCAGGCACTTGTCAATTGGTGTCCTGCCTTTGTGGGCATATGGACTTTAATAAATGAGACTGCAGATTCCTTGTGCTATAAGCTGCTGGTGGAGGAGACTGAATTAAAACCAAAATAGACCCATTCCCTCTCAAGTTCATTGGAAGGTGGGAAATTCAAGGCAGAGATTATATTCTTGCCAGTGAACAGAAAGATTTCAAGCAAAATACTAAAATTTTTATCCTAAGTAGATTCAAGAGTTTGTTGGAAGGGGATTTTTGTGCCTTTTATGGTTCTGGATAGATTATTTCTGTTATCAAAGCTGCTTTTATATTTACAAGTTAATTAGTTTAAAATCATATTCCAGCTACAGAAGCCTAGAAAGTGAAATTACTTGCCATCCCCTGGAGTAACTTTAGTTCTTTTGGTGTAATGTCATGCTGAGATTTATATGAAAATAAATTGTAATTTCTAATAAGGTAACCATATGTTTTGGTGTTATTGTAATAAGGTGTCATAAATAATTATGGCTCCCAAGGAATTCAGGCTTGCAACTGTCAGTTCTTGTGTTAGTAACTCACATTTGAACAAATTATAATCATTGCTATTAAAGGAGAAAAAATCCTCACCTCTTCAGGATGGCAATGAAAATCCTGTTCTGAGGCTGTAGAGATTTTTGTTCATATGAAAAGATTGGGGATCTTGTGTCCTCAAATCAGTAAATGATCTTACATGTTAGGGTGACATTCTTCTGAATATAATTTCATTCTTCAGGATATAATTTGATAAATGGGTAATGAAAACCCAGTGCTATGTTGTTGGCTGGTAATCGTAGTAGAATCTGACTTAAAAGCTGACCAGTAGGAGAAAAAAAGACTATTGCATGTTTCTTCAGTGTCAATGTAATTATCTTTTTCACTGTAATGACCCTTCATTGTGTGCAGAATGGGAGCTTTAGACAAAGTTTATTAGAGAAGCCCTCCTGTTTAGTCAGGAGGTGCAGAAAGAGCCTGCTTGCTTTCTAAACTCAGAGAGGAGTCTGGGTGCAGCTGGATGCAGACTTAGCACCAGACTTGGTCAGAAGTTTGAGTCCAAAGGATTATGTAGGTCTAACTGAACCTTAATATAAATTTGTTCCACAGGGTTGATAGCAAAATAGATATATTTATATAAAAATAAATGATTTATCATAGCAGAGCTTAGACTATAAGATGTTAATCAGAATTATTTACTACATGGTACAGGTAGCTGTGATTATGAGCATAGTATAATTCACTATTTTTGAAACAGTATCAAAGGAATTTTGTTAAAGTTATATTAAAAACAATTATTCAGTAGAGATTAATGTTACTCACCCATACCAACAACTGTGGGCACATCTGTTTTGCTCACCCTCCAGGATGTCCCCACTCAGGAGAGGGCTCTGCACACACTCCAAGGAGGGGTGTGTTAGAAGGCCTTGCCATTAAAGAGTGGGATTGGGCTGTTACAGTATAAAGTGGCATCAGTCATGTGTGTCCTGGCCAGCTGTGTCAGCCCAGCATCTCTATCAGTTATTAGTGCTGTCATTGTTGGTTCCTTTATCAGGTGCTTTACCAGGTCTGCCACATCTTCACCTCTCTCTCAGGAGGTTGAACTTTGGGGTGGATGAGCCAGGCTGGTTTCAGCATTTTTCAAAAGCAGCAAGAGGCCCCTTCTCCTTCCACCACAGACAGCTCTGGAAATGGGCCACTGTTCAGTTGTTTTACCCCCATTCCAGGCAGAGCATCCTTTACAGCAAATTGTCCCCAGAGGTGTTCCAGCAGTGAAGGAGGGAGAAATCCATGAATCACTGTGGTATGTCCTCCACCCTGTCAGCAGAAAGAGCTTTTGCTAGTCTTAATTCATTAAGTTCTTCTATTGATCCTGATATTTCCTAAATTCTTTTTTCAAATTATGATATGGTATAGCTCATGTCATATTCCTGCTGGCATCAGTAACAAAGGGAAACATTTGAAAGAGTTTTTGGTGGAATTCTGGTGGTTTAAACCAGATAAGCACTTGCATCAAACATTTGGCAGCAAAGGAAAGAAAAAAACCAGCATTGTTTGTCTACTGATGATCACAAATTTGCTTGTGTTTGAGCTGGACTGAAAAATACAGAGAAATGTTTGTATATAATGAGGAGATTTTGCTTGGACTTGGATGGAAGCCACTTACCAGTACTTTTATACAAGTTGGTAAAAATTGTGTGCCTAACTCTCAAAACCTAAGGGTTGAGGTGCTGAAGTTCCGCCTTTTTAAAAATCTGGAGCATAACTGGAATAGTTAAAAAAGTGATGTGTGTGCATGTACATGTTCATGTATATATGGGGATGGAGTTTTCACACTGCAGCACAACAGCCTTTGGTTACCTGGGATCTGACAGCTGCATCTCTTGGGGCCTGTGGAGTTCAAAGGGAATTGGCATAGAAAACCTCCAGTTAACTTCCAACATAATTTTCTTCTGATTCTGTTATCTGGACTTGCATCAAGAGCACTGGAGAGTAATTTTAAATGCTGTTGAGTCTCTGTGGTTACTTTTTGCAATGCTTGGGTTTGCAGAGGGCAATTATTTTGTATTGTTTAATGTCTTGAAACGAGAAAAAGAGAATGTCTTTTAAATGCTGGCACTTAACATTTTTTTCAGCTACTTTGAAGAAACCTGATGTGTGGATTGGATGCTCAATCTATCTCCCTGATACTTTTAAAGAATGATCTGGGGGCATAGAGTCCCTTTTCCAAATGGAAGTTCTCACAGCCAGTTTACAGATAACATGTTGGATTGGGCTTGATTCTGACTGTGTAAAATTGCATGTTGTAAATGATGCCATCTGCCTGCTTCACAGCCTGTGCTGGCAGTAGAGCAACAGGGCAGGTTTTGGGGCTGCCTAAATGTTGGCATGGGTGGGTCAGAAGAGGGAAACATGCATTTGTCCTACAGCAGGATCTGTTACAGACTGAAAAGAAAACCTTCCACCCCTCTCAATTTTGAGAACATTAAGAAAAAAACCTGATTTGCTGGAGAAACCCTTACAAAGGAGGACTCTGATCTAAGGCTGCAGAATATAGAAACCAGACGTAACAGATGCAGTGAAGTGAGTGTAGAAAATCACTTTGTTCAGGTTTGTATATAGATGTTAGGGATCTTCGGAAAAAATAGCATTAAACTCCTCAGGAGCTGTTCTCATTGCCATGGTGTCTCAAAGAAATTTTTTAAAAAATGCTTTTAAGCAATTTCAGCTGCTTAGGTACAAGTGTGTCTGAGCTCTGGTGCTTCCTGGGGAGATGCTGAGGCAGAAGTGGATGGTGACCGTGGGGACACTGTGGCACTTTTGCCTCCCAGCCCATTGTCCTGGGAGAAGGCAACAGATGAGGAGAGTGACACCTTTACAGAGAAGGTGAAAATGAAAGGTGAGGGCACTGGGGAGCCAGGAGACTTAGAGTGCCCAGGCTCTGTAATATAAGTCAAAATGCAGCAGCTTTGCTGCATCCAGATCAGGACATTAGCAGATATTCTGTGTTGACCAGTTGTATGATTAATCTTAAAGGATTTACTCTGCCTAAAGTTAGTTGCAGAAGAAAACCAGAAAGGTCAACAGACCAAATAATCACTCCTTTCTCCCCACAATTGCTATGGATTTTTTGTTTTTGAAACTAGTGTAGGAAATTAGGATTTTAACCTTCAGTAGAAAAAACCTCAATAAGCACAACACCAAAACCAAATGGAAGATATAATTTGGCTTATTAAAAAAATATTTTTGAAGTTATTTTTAGTAGCAAGTACGTTTTTCCCTTGGTGATAGCAGAGCTGGAGGCTGCTCCAGCAAATATTAGCTATTGTCTTTTCCCTTATGTGAATATATTTTGTTTTTCAGTAGAAGATAAACAAATTGGTTCTAAAACTACAAGAGTCTCTAAACCCATGACAAATGTCAGTTTATACTGACACATTTTTCCCTGCAAGATTTAGTAAGGGACTTACTGATTTGGTTCTGGGTATCCAAAGTTAATGTGCATGTGAAAAACAAAGCACAAAAGTTAAGAAATTATTGGAAAAGACATTATTGCTAACCCCAGGCTTTGCTATTTGGTTTGCTCTCTACTCTTTTTTTACTGTTTCAGCATGCATATTTTTCATCCTTGACCAGCATTTCTCCTTATGGCTTCTGTTCAGATAATTTGGAATTGAGTTGTATGCTGATGGAACAGGTTATGTCTGAATGAAGTGCAGTCTGTTCTGAATTTATTAAAAGGCAGTGAGCTTTTGACGTTATCCAGCTGTAGCAGGGATACACTGGCATATAACAATTTTAATATATTGAGACAATTTTGGACAACAAACTTAATATATATAGGCATATTGCTTTTACCTATTTGTATGAAGTTTTATTTTCAAATAAAAATTAAGTTACTTGGGGTTTTTTTTTCAATGCAGTTCATGTATGGAAACACACACAGATTTATTTAAGCAAAACAACAACATATTATTTATTGTGTTGCATGAGGACGTGTCTTTGAATTGAAACTAAAAATAAGGCTACATTTTTCCACTTGCATCATTCTAGTATGAAGAGAAAGCTGGGCCCACTTGTAGGTAAGATCTTTGTCTTTAGTGGTGTGTATCTGGGCAGGTTTGTCTGGTTTGGTTTACTCCCTGCAAACTGGGATAATAGTGAGAATAGCTATAGATAATAGCAGCATTGTTTTTGTTTTGCCAGGGTATTGTGGAGTTTACTGGATGCAGGTACTTTATAAGGAGCAGCACAATAATGCCACAAAATCACCTGGAGTCAGTGTAGAAAAGTAACCAAGATGCTTATATAGCAAGAAATAAGGTGTTGGATTTTTTTCCAGTTTTATTTTCTAAATGTTATTGACAGCTGAGGGCAGACATTCTGTGAAATACTCACATAAATATTTAATTTTTAGAAAGATAATTCCTCTTAGTCTGTAAGATTTTTGACAGACAAATCAATTTCATTTAAGTAGGTAGCTGCCTCTAAAAAAAAATCTCAAAAATATATTTTTCTAATGCATTTACCCCTGTTTAATAGTCTGCTTCTGTGTACCTGTATCTTTTTGGAGGCTGGTAAAAAAGTTATAAAAAAATTAGAGTGAGACTTTGATTTAAATAATTGAAATCAGTACAAATGGATGTACAGAATCTACAAAGGTAATCCTTATATTGATGTCAGTTTCCTGTTGATTTGCTGACTCTTATAATAGTTTTAGTATCCAGTGTTTTTTTTGCAAAAAAGATTTTTCTTGTTTACAGTTGGTGTGTCTGTTCTTCATGTCTAAAGGGTAAATTTCAAAATACTCCTTGGGTGTTCACTAGAAAATTTTTCAGTGTCTGTCCTTATCACTTTCTTTTAAATTTTAATTTTTATTTCTAAATTGGAATCTTAGTTTTCCTTCGTACTATGGGTATTTGCTGATTATTTGCATTATATTAACCTTATTTTTTTATTGCTTCTGTTGAAGATGTTTGTAGTGTTTGTATCTTGTGTTGTTTATATGACTCTCTTGCTGAAGCTGTATGTGCCTGATATGCATGAGGCATATAACATGTCCCTGTAGGGATCTCTATGTTTAATAGTAGAAAATTATTTTTTTTTCTATTTACAGGCTTAAGAAAGTGCTTGAAAATAATTGGGATAAAACTGACAATGCAAAAATGCAAACTCCTTTTTGTGGCTCATCTTCCTTAGGATTGTTTACTTCTCATTTTCATTTTATTATTTTGTTTCCCTAATTCTTATGACTCATATTTTCCCTTCAAGCTTTCACCAGAGGCTGTGTCTGTACATCTTGGTGTAGCTATTAGTGCTGAAATGATTATAGGAATACACAGTAACATCTCCAGATCTGAGTGTGAGTTAGTGTTAGCTCAGAGACAGAGAACATCTGACTTGCAAGGAATTTGCATTGAAAAATCCCTGTCTGCCTGGGCCCTGGCTCTAGGCTGAGGCACAATAGTTCTGATTATTTTTTCTCCACAAAACTCTTCCTTACCACTGGAATATGGACATTGCTTCCCACTGTGAGTTTCTTAGGCAAGAGGAATTTTGCAGTGCTTAAAGGACTTGTATTGTCACTCAACTGGCAAAATGGAAAACTGGACAAGCCTGTGGGAAGATTAAAGATCATTGTTAAACTCTGGAATCTGTGTAACCACTTGGGCTGGTTCAGTCTCTTAAGTTACCAGTTGTGGAGGGCCAGGTCCATGCATGTGGGCTATTTTTCAGTTAAGCACTTTGTTTCACTGGAATTATATAATGTCTGTTTAAGGACCACTGTTCTGATCATGAAACATTTCCTCCATTTACTTGGGCACAAGTGACATTTACCTTTGAAGGTCAGGCCTCCTGCTCTGTTCTGGAGGTTTTTTTAACTCATTACCCCTTCGTGACTTTATTTGCTTTTCAACTTTCAGTCTAGTTAGCTCAATCAGTGCTGCTGTGAAAAGGTCAGTGGCAATCTGAAGTGCATCCAGTGTGTGGAAGAACATAAGGCACAATTTTCAGTCATTCATTCCTATGAAAATCAATTCAGAGCCTGACACTACCAGTGTGTGTGGTTTTCATCTGATGATTTTTCTGTACAAACAATAATATCAAATTTGGCTAAAACATGACCTGCCTTGTGCTGGTGGGCAGCTGATGCTTGACAACACTGGAAGTGCAGTGCACCTATGTCATTTTTAGAAATTAGAACCTTGCTAACTTTGCATAAAAGGCTACAGAGCACTGAATATTATGAAGATGTAGAGCTTTTAACTAACACTGTTTTTAGTTGTCAGGAGTACCTAGATTTGTGTTTTGGGTGCAACAGGAAATTGTCAGCTCAGTCTGAGAGATACCAGATTGTGCCAGTTGTTTCTTGGTTAGTATTGGCATTATTGGATATTCAATAATGTGCAGCAGATGATGAATTTGGAGGTGAGCTGAGCCATCCTCTCTCATTAAATGTCTGGAGACAAATGAGTTTTAGTTTCAGAGGAATAGAATTTTTTTTCCTTATTTAACACAATATAAATAACTGGATCTTGGTACAGCTTGGAACATCTATTTTGCAATTCACATAAATCTTGAAATTAATTAATGAGGAACATGGAAAAGAGGATTGCATCTTGGACACGGGAATCTAATCAATGTGTATTCCCCTGAGATATATCTGTTTTGTGCTGGGTTCCCATTGATTTTGTAAACAGTTTAGTGTTAGCCATAATCCCCTTTGAATATAAATCATTCCCTGGTAGTTTCTCCTGTATTTTAATTAAATCTGAACTGACTGGCTTGAGAACTCTTCCTTCAGTATTACTACTAAACCAGGTAAATTGTCCCTTATTTTCTTCACAGCCTTACTCTGAACCCTGTGGAATCTATAGGCATATAGAATTCTCAAGAATTGGTGAAGCTTAGAAAACCTGAGACAGCCAGAAAATGCCAAAATTAGAAACTACAAGAAAATCAGAAATCTTGAGGGAAAGCCGACTGATTTTGTAGTAACTGATTTTCTTTCTTTGAATTTGTCTGAGTTCCTGTTACAGGTGATAACATCTTATCCTTCAGAAGAAAAAGGAGACTGAAATTGTCCTTCAGAGACTGGAGAGTTGGGACAGGGGCCTTATACCCTCAGTCTGGTTTAACAACACAGGGAGCATGAGCTATCTATTCTATTTTCAAATGAATTAACTGGGAAAAATATTTGGGAGGATAAATTTTGATTGGTTGGTACAATTTCTTGGTTTCAGTCTTGGAAAAGTATGTAACCTAAAAAGGTGATACTGTTGTGACATAAGAATAAGTATCCTACAACTAGCATGAGAGCTGGCACTGTTGTTTCTTAAAAAATACATACATTGCAGTAGGAGGTATTTTGTCCTGTGGAGTGAAAGACTTGCATCATGTAAACTGTTTGGAGAGACGGGACAGTCTGAGTTTGGAATGTTGTAAGTGCAGCAGCATCAGACACTTTTGTTCTTTGTTCCCTCCTGCTCGAGGGCAGGGAGGAATTTGGTTTGAAATTGTGTCCCTTTCAGTTTTAAACACTATTGTCACTAATCCTGACCTGTAAATGGAGGGTAGCTCATCCTCTATCCAGTAGGCAAACTGCAGGTATTCTCACCACTCCTGTGTAGACAGCAATTCTTCCTGCTGCTTTCCCAGGACCTGTTATGGCTTGACACTCCTGTGTAATGCCACATGACACCCCAACATTAGTAGCAATAATAATACAAGTAGTGAAATAACTTTGGATCTAATCTAACTCTACTGCAACAGGTGGATCTCTTCATTACTGACAATTACTGTGTTATATTCATTAGTGTATTATAATTTTGGACAGGATTTTTCCAAAGCTTGTGAGAATCAAACCTGATCCTTACAGAGTAAGATGAGGCATTACTTTTTTTTTGACTCTCCATCTTTCAATTGCAACTTCATAATCCTACCTATTTTGATAATTGGTCGGTTCATATTTGGATGTCAAAATTCTTTCTGAAATGAAAAAGATTGAGTTTAGTTTAAATAGCTGATCAACCCCTTTCCTGCCCACCCCAAACTTTCTAAATCCACATATGCATAGATATAAGGCAAGAGCTTGTCACCTGGAGGTTACAATTTCACTATGTGTGGGTTGTCTAAGACAGCAGCTGGACTTGGTGATTTTTAAGGTCTTTCCCTGTTTAAATGATTCTATGATTAATATTTAACCATTGAGACTGGCTTGAATGACATGTGAATAGTGAGATGTAAGGATGAGGGTAAATGATAGAGTATGATCAGTCATTGTTCTTCACAGTTTGTGTTGTGCATTTCCATTTAATGACTACAGGTATCTCTCACCAAGTTTCTGTGTTTCCCTCATCATGTTTCTACCTTTTTAAAAGAATGAGTGATGTTTATTAATTACCTGGAAGCCACTTTGTTGTGATTAGGAGCAATTTTGGAGGATGTTAATAACATGAAGGTAGCACAAAAGTATTCTAAACTTTAATTATGTGAGTTGTTTATGGAAAGAAGCATCGTCCATAGCTGTGTGTGTGCTCATACATATTTATACATGAGTGTATTTTAGATGTTAGCTACATGTACCTTTAGGCTGTTGTTTAGTCTGTTGTAATCACGTTGCAATAATTAAAACATCAGAGGAATGAACAAACAAAACATTATTTTAGTGCAGTGGGGCTTATGATGCCTGACAGATAGAAGTAATTAATTTTTTGCATGAAAAGCATACAATAGGAGTGCTATCAAAACTGCACTAGCCGAACTGTGCATTGAGGAGGCAATAAGTGCACTCAAACTGTATGCCATGTACTGATACAGGGCATATTTGAATTTTTTTGTTTGTTCCTTTCTGGTGATTTGTTGTACTAAGAGGCTGCATTATTTGAACAAAGCCTGGTTACTCATGCATGGCTTACTAAATTCTCATTTACTGTAAATACTATCTTTCCTTTCAAAAGGTGCCAGTCCTGTTTTTTCCTAAATGTCTCATCAAATTTGATGCAAACTCTAGGCTCTCACTGTGTGGTTGATTCTTGCCACTTGTTTGGAGAGGCTAGCTGTGTAGACTCTCCATCACTTTTTACCTTTTCAATAGGCTTCTTGATTTTTCCCTGAGATTTCTGAACACTTTGCTGCGTCCTGTGATCAGCATATGTTTTCTCTGAAGCTTAGAACAGCAGTTTTAGTTACTGGCACTAGAACTAGAAATAAATAATTAAATATTCTGATTTCGACTGTACTTGCCTTGCTGCCTCTAGGTCAGTGTGGTGTGAGAGATGAAGAGCTGTTTACAAGTGGTTTAAACAGAATATGGATACTTTCCTGAGCCTTTTATAATGTTTTTCCATTATCTGTGCATTGACATTATTTTTCTAATGTCTTATTGTTCAGAGCTACTGAAAAGGCTTCCTTTTCTCCCTGACTGGGAGACTGGGCTCCTTCAATTCCACTTGCAGTGGAAGCAGAGCTCAGTGTGGGCTCACAGGAGCAGTAGCTGATTGCTGGGGTGCAGCATTGTTGGGTTGCCACAGTTCCCCACATGCTGGATGCCAGGAATGCATCTCCCAGGGTACCAGGAGTCAACTTCACAAAGCAGTGATGATCCAGAGCCTGGTCCATTGCCATAGGGGCAGGAGCAGTGCTCACAGACAACACATAAAAATCCCATCTCTGCTGTTTGCAAAGTAGGTGAAGTAGATTATATGTTTTCACAAAATAAAACTATACTTAAGGGTATAAATGGCCACTGCAGACATCAAGCAGTGACAAAAAATTAAGCAAACACTCCATAAGCATGGCTCTTTTAAGTCAGTGAGGCAGACTTGAATCAAGTTACCTGAGATTTATTGTGGCACTTTAAATGACAGTAATCTTCACATCTCAGGTGACAGCCTGTATCGTTGAATGTTGATTTGAATATGCAGACTGCTTCTGAGGTCAGGTATTTTTTTTTTTTTTAAGTGGGAATACATTATACAAGAAGAAATTACTATTAAAGTCATAAGAGGACATGTCTAATAACAGCTTTGTGATGGGACAGTTGGAATTAAGTAATTCTCAGTTATGTTTTATGTTCCTTCCCCTGTGTTATTCCAGTGTTTTGAAAAATGTGGGTCTGGATTTTTAAAAACACCCCAAACTTCTGGAAGACTGTTTTTAGGATCCTCAGCTAAGCAATCTCTGGTTTTGTTTCTCGAGGGGATGAAGGGGCTCGCAGCCCCCTTAGGACAAAACTTCTTGTATTCTCTAAAAGTTGCAGTGTAGCTGAGTAAGAATATACTGTATGAAGAGGACAAAATAGTTAAGTGTTTCTTATGTACAAAAGTTTCAGCGTGGTACAAAAGCAAGCACAGTGTAAAGAAAATACAGAGCTCTCTTGTTAGAGACCTGCTGTCTGTTCTTCTCTGTTTGCCTTGGCAGGTTCTTGACCAGGTTCTTTACGAGGGAAATCTCACTGTCTCCTGATGAATCCCTTTTGTGAGCAAACTTCAGATGCTTCATACTTCACCTGCAGCTGAGTTTGCTCTGATTGTCGGGATGGTGGCCAGGGAAATGGCAGTGTGAATCTCTAAACTGGAGGAGTGATCTGGGTGCTCAATGTATCAGAACACATTTAATGGTTGGGCTGTTGCACAAAGGGAAGAAGCTGTTTCTTTCTCTGTTATCTAGTGGAACCAGAAAAAAAAAATAAAGGTTGTTTCCTTTTGAAAGAGAGGATCAATCCCTAAAGATGCTTCAGTGCTTAATCTCCAATTTAAATCCTGAGATCCTCCTTGCTTTAGTGGGTGTTTTAAGGGCTTAAGCAGGAATTAGGAGCCTACATGCTTTGGCCCTTTGTGCCTGTGTTCTCAGGAAAATTGAGGTGGAGGTGTCTCCCTCACTATGGAACAAGACCTCTGAGTCTGGAGGAGAGGTGAGATTTGAGCTAAACTCCTTCTGTTGCATTTTTTTGTCAGCTAGCATGGGCAGGTTTCTGTTCAGTGGGCTCCCTGATGTGAACCCCATGCTGTGGATTGCCCTGCTCTTATACATGGACCCTTGACATCTGCCTCAGGGTCATAGATTTTGGTTGAGGAACCAGACACCTGTATATTTTAGGGAGATAGTAATAGTTATGTGGAAGTTGTGCCCTCTAAAATTTCTGTTTGGACCCAAGCTTTTATGCTACAGCTATGTTAGTTGACTAAGTTTTAATATTTGGAAAAGCTGTGTACATATGATATGAGTTGTCCTTCTTAATACTACAAGGTGTAAACTTTCAATAATTATTTGAAGATAGCATAGTTTGTCACTCTTGCCCAGTTCAGAAGAAAGAACAAAGTGTGGATATTAGACTGGGGAGCTGAATAAGTGTCTGTGTCCTTAAAGGTGGGGAAGCCAAGATGAAGCAAGCCAAGCCTTTGCTGAGGTATTATCTGAACAATCCAGCAGTAAGATTTCATGAATGTACCTATCAATAAATTCTATAGAGGTGATTTATATTTGTGCTTATATTATAGGCTGATGCACAAACTTTTCTCCATATGAGGGATGAATGCACCTGAGACTAGTCCTAATTTAACATTTTAAATTAGGTGCACAAGATCCTGATAAAGTTACATAATGATTTATTGTAGAATTTTATGTAACACTTGGATCCATTTTAAGAGCAAGGGGGAAACCTCCAGTTTATATTTGAGTGATGAAAGACTCAGATAAATGAGTAGTGACCAACTGAAAGGTTATTCATGTGTTTGCTAATTTAACTTCTGAGGCCTGTAGTAAAATCCTTGAAATCCTTGTAATTTGTCATATTTTTTCATATTAATGAAAGAAGATGGTAATAGGAAATAAGTACAAAGTGCAGTTGCTTTCTTAGTGCAAAAGTCAAGGAAGTGCCCTGTGCTATACTGCACTGTTGTCCTCAGTCTTTGGGCATACAGCTCACATAAAAACTGCCAGTGAGAAAAAAAGTGTTCAAACCAGTGAGAGAAAGCAAGAAATTTGTCCTGGAATTTCTTGTCAGAAAAGACAATGTTTTAAGTACCTGCACTGATGATATGATGGTGGGCAGAGTATTCTGGTTGGTGATATCAAAAGAACCAGCAAAACAAAAGAAAGTAGAAACATCATGCTGAAATAGAAGACACTGGAATGTGGTGTTATGTTAGAAAGAAAAAAAAAAAATTCATTTCATCAAGCATCTATAATATTCAGCTTGTTTATGGCTCATGCTTCATTTACTGACTTGATATCCTAACCTAAAAAAGATTCCAGAAGTAAAATTGAGAATTGTTTGGCTCAGAGAGTTTATAAGCTTGGTTGTCTGAATTCTTTTATTCCTTTTGATGCTCTTACTGGCATCAGTTTCAAGAGATGGATTTTTAAGTGCTATCTGTTACTACCTACAGTGATACAAGGATTTTTAGAAGTCCTTTCAGTTTTTTTGTGGATCATGTGAAATAGAGTACTTGGGACAATTTTGCAGCCTGAAATTTTTGTCTGTTCTGTGTTTTACCCATTACAATGATGTTAGGCAGAACAATCACTAGTACCTAAGATTTTGTACCTGTTCTCACAAATTAACAAACACTCCACTACTTGTGTGGCCTCATCTCCATAATGAGATCTGAGGATGATATCTCCATAATGAGCTTTGTGGAAATGCCAGTGGATGTTCCACCCACACATCAGAAATCTCTTGGTATTGAAGGTAGGTCCTGAGACACTGAAGTCAGGTCCTGAGGAACTGAATACAGTTATCCATGATTTTTTGCAATTATTACCTCAAAAGACCTTTTGTGGATCTTCAAGGAGAATTTACAGACAGAATTTGGTGTGAATAGAAAAACAGACTGTGAGTATGTCATGTTACATACAGACTGTTTTTTCAGGTCAGTGCTGTTACTTCTCCATTTGCTTTTCCTTTAGTATGTTTGGGTTAAATTTTCATGAGATGTACAAGATTTCAAGAGCTGGTTGTGAGTATGATTTTTCCCTATTTAGGATTAGAATGCCCAGATGCACTGGCACAGCCATGTAGTGTGACAAATGAGAAATAATACTAACCTCTTTCACTTGTCATTTCATTCCTATATATTTGTATCTCTAAAAAATTCTTTTATGGGAAAAGCCAGTGCTGAAAGGTAGAAAACTGATCTGAGAGAGTAGTATTGTATATTTTGCTTGCTCAGCAATGGATTAGCTTAACAAAATAATTCCTGACAGATATTTGTCTAGCATTTTCTTAAAACACCCCCAGAGAGGGAACCTTCCATGTGGAGAGCTATTCCAGTGCTTTGGTGCTTTTACCATGAGAAGACCTTTTGTAATACCTAATCAATAATGCAGTTTCAATCCTAATTTAATAGGATAGTTCAAAAAGAAAAAAAAATGTTCTGGAGAGTCACTGTTATATCTGAGAGTCCAGTGAGTCGCTGTCATATTTTTGCAAAATTAGGCAAGCTCTGTTGTGAAAGAAGTACCAAACAATAAATTTTTTCCTCCCCTCTGCATTGCAACGCATCACTTAAAGCATTTCCCTCAGATGTGGACAGATTTTGATTTGCTGGAAAAAGTCCAAGGAATAAGCAGATGTTGAGCTGACATAATCTTCATTCACAGAGCTGGTGGTGGTAGGCTGCTGAAGAGGAGGATGCACCGTAATCATCTTCAAATGCATAAAACACTGCTGCAAAGCAGCATGAAATAATGCTTTTCAGCCCTTGTATTTGAGATGTTGGGTTTTTTGGTTTTGTTTTGTTAGCTGTTTTTTGGAAAAGCAACTGATTTATCAATTTCATTTGTTGCTCCCACTCAGTAGCAGTGCAGTTTATTATTTCTGTGTAGGTGTATAACCTTGCTCTTTTCAAATTGCATTCTATTTTTGAAGAATTTGGTCTCCAATTTGTCAAAATATCTTCAAATTCTTATGTCCACCAAAATTTTCATAGTTCCTGCCAGCTTAGCACTGTTAGCAAATTTTGAATTGCATACTCCTTCTTTCATCCTCCAGGTAAAAGCACTGAATAATATCAGTCAGGACAAATCCTATAGAAATGGTGCTTAATAATATTAAAATTGATTAGTAAAACAAATACATACTTCTCACACAGCCCAGAAATTCTTTTAGAACACAATGTGTATCACAAAATATCCTTAGATTCTGAGTTGATCTGTTAGTGTCTTAAAATAACTCTGGGGTCTTCATTGACAAAGGAAAAAAAATTTTCATGCCACAATGAAAAAATAACTACTATATTAGGGCTTCCCAATACTGCTCGTTCTCAGCCCAAAATATACTTGGTATTGACTGTCCATGGCTGTGTCAATGCTCCTGCTGATCACTGCATCCTTTGGGTGTTGTGGAGGAGGATGCTCTGCCAATACAATTGAATCATTGCTTTTGTGCCTGACTCCCATGTCCCAGTTTAGCCAGAGAAGTAGCTTCAGTTCAGCTTTTTAATTTCTTTTTCTTTTTTTTTTTTTAGTCTTGGGAGCAGTCCCATTGAGTTAGCTGAAAGTACTGAGGTGCTTCAAGTTGAAAACATGAAGTGCTTCACCAGCCTGTGCCTTTGCACTTTGTGACAGTTAAATGCTTTGAAGCTATTCCAATTGAAAGAAGATATTATCATCAAAATTTTGAGCTTTGTGGGATCATGACTTCCTGAGCTTTTGCCATTAGAAAACTCTTTTGTACATGAAACTCTAAATAGCTTGCAACTCCTACTGGCTGCTGGAACTCTTACTATAAAACCTCCTTTAATATTGGTGCAGAGAGAACTGGGGCCATTTTCATTCTATGAAGAAGCTTAATTTACTTCCCTTGTGCTCTTTCATGCATTGTTGAACTATGTTGCATTTGTCAGCAGCATTTCAGCATTTTAGATTGAACAAGTTCACACCTGGGAGCAGTTTGGAATGTAAAGTATTGTGCCAAAAAGGAGCTAAAGCAAATTGATTGCAGGTATTGGTGAAGATGGTTAGAGATCCTTGTGCATATTGAAGCCTGACTGGTCTGGGCTGTTGGTCATGGCTGTCAATCTTGGAGAAAATCCTTACTGCAGTTGGTTTGCATTTGGAGCTTCCCATCACTACATTATTAAAATAATGAAAATTAAAAGAACAAGCCTTTTATATCTTCTGTACAAGCAAGTGGTTTTTACTGTAGATGCCAGACACATTTAATAATGTGTAGGACGCTTGTGAGTTAACAAGTTGGACTACATATGAGAAAAATAATGTTTGCTCTGACTACATGAAAAGCAGTTCATATAAATGTTTTTCCAGTGTTCACCATCTTGTGTGGCTTAAGCTTTTTCCATTTATAAATTGAAATGATGACTGCTTGATTCAAGAATTGCATACTATAATCTGGTGGAAGGAAAATATTTAATAGTAGGTTTTTGACACTAGTAAGAGAATCAGTCAACACATTAGTTGAATGTATTAATCTTCTTTCATCTATGAATACCTGCAGGTGTCTAATAAATGTAAAACTGTGCTTTTAAATGAAGTTTAAGACCAAGTGAAGGTAAAAAGGCTAAGAAATATTTTAACCATTATAAGTGAAAGGTATTTCTGAATGCATGGTAGGCAAATTGCTTTTTCAAAACATATCAGCAATAACTTCATCTAAAAGGAGGTGGGATGTGGGCATGGCTAGGAATGGTTCATCTCTTGGGTCCCAGTTTGTTACTAAGGGTATAAGTCTCCACAGTGATTCCAGGCAAGGTTCTAAAGTTGAGGTGAAAGAGGGGGAGAAGAAGAAAAAAGAGCTTAATAAAGTATTTAGCATGACCATAAGTGAGTCTGCTGTAAACACAAAAGCTGAATGTTGGTGGGTGACATTCATAAATTGCAAGATAAAAGCACTGGAAGCTTTTTTGATATCAGAAAAAGAAGGTAATTTGTGTCTGCCATTGTCAGCAGTATTGCTTGTCTTCACTATTTTCCCTTTTGTTGGTTGAGATGATCTGTGTAATTTTTTCTCTGTAGCCTTGAGAATGGAGAACAGAAGGAAAGCCAGAAAAGCAAGGGAAGGGAAGCTTTCTTAAAGTGTTGTGTTTCAACCCTCTCCCTTCCTCCCCTGCCACTGGTGGTGTCTAACAATACAATAATGCAAGTCTTCTAAAAATGATAGTGGAGATAGGGTGCACTCAAAAATAATGCATTATATAGAATTATTTTTCAGAATAACATGAGTTTAGAATTGCTTTTTTCTCAAAAGTTGACTTAATCACTATGTGCAGTCTTCTGTAGAAAAGAGCTGAGCTAAGGCAAGTGCACTATTGGTCAATTTGACATCAAAAACTCTCATTCCAGTGTTTTTATTTTTTTGTAGCATAAAAATGTTCTTACATGCAGAGAGATGTATAGCTGATATTCTCCTTTCTCTTTTCTTTTGTATTTCCCTTGGTAATTAGATTGGATTAGGCTATTTCTGGGTATAAAATTTCTAAATTGCAGAAAGAAATCTAGCTTATATTTTTTAATTTAGGCAACATTTGCAGCTAGAAAGGGAGGCACATGCCCACTCCTGGCTGCTTTCCTGGGAACTATAAGGCTCAGTGTCCTGGCTGAAAGAGGGGCTTAACCATTCCATTATGATCCATTTTACTCTGCTTTTGATGCTGAAATGACATTCAGTACTACTGACTTCTTTCCAAAAAAACATTGGGTTGTCCCTCAGTTGTGCCATTCTAAGTGAAGTTAGATATAAAGTGGAGAGGGACTGGTATAAGTCTAAAGAAAGTGTGTGTTTTGCTGTGATGTATTTAGAGCTGGGCTAAATATAGATGTTTTTGTGTAAAGAAGCAGAGTTAATGAAGGCCTGATTCTGACTCTTTAGTCACTGGAGCTACTTCTCTGGTTTAAAAATTACTCTTCTGTTGCACTGTTGCAAAATGATTTTGTTTCTCAGGGGAAGGCATGCAGTTTCTCAGGAGAACACTGTACCCCAGGTGCTACTGTGGTTGCCATGGCAGTTTGCTAGCAAGCAACCTCCTAAATATATTACTACTGGCAAAGAAATAGTGTCTTTTTGATCTTTTTGCCAGATGCTCATTTTGTAGAGCACTCGACACAGAATGGTTTGATTTTTGGGATCAAATGTCCTTTTCTGTTCCCTGAAATGTTACTACTTTTTAATAAATATTTTTTGAGCTAATGTCACTTAAAAAAAATTACATATATAAGAAAATAAACCTCCTATCTTCTTTAAGCCTCCTTTTAGAAGGTGCTTTGCTAACTGATATGCAAGTGTGATTGAGCCTAGCTGGCTTTGCTTACATAATCTCAATCAGAAATGAATTTTCAAAAATGTGCTTTACTTGTTGAGAATACGTGCTTTAATTCTGTTTGGAATCAGCCCTTTTTTCCTTGTCAGGTTCTGGGATGTAAAGCAGAACAGCCTGTGTGCCTGAATGCTTGTGTGTGGAGAGAGGCTGGGTAGGAGGACAAGTGAGCTACTTGCTCTTTAATAACTGATTCTGTTTTTTTTTTTTTTT